>APFE030305688.1:0-53444 GCA_000404065.3 Pinus taeda
TTGCACCTAGAGTGATCTGGAGGATCAGAAAAGAGAGTTATTAGTTCAATAATTTCTTTATTATGCTCTCTTCATGCACCTAGTGTGATCTGGAAGATCAGAAAGAGAATTATTAGCCCGACTTGAAAGAAAAATAAAAATAAAAAATGACATGTATAGAGCAAGAGATTCTAGGGGAAGGTTTATAGCTAGGGCCAAGAGTTCAATTTTCACAACTCCAGCTACTTCAAGGCATATACAAGATTCATCTCCATCTACTCCCAGCCTTAGGATTCCTAGAATTCAAGGAGCAGTAGCTGAATTAGGGGATTCTCCCACACTATCTACGAAATCTGATCTAGGAGAAGAACCTTTCTTCACTTCTACAGGGGAACATATTGCAATCAAAGAAGTAGAATCACTTGAAGAAGAAGGAAAGGGAGAAACTCTCTCTCATCTACCCTTTATAGAAGAACCAGAAGACTCTGAGGAAACTATCATGATGGAGGAAGTAGTAGATGGATTTGGAGGAGCGGGTAGGGGTAGAAGATGAGAAAATAATGGAGGCAACAATGGTGGAGGTAGAGGTAATAATGGAGGAAATAGGGAAAGAGATAACTCATCTCGATTCCCTATAGTTGATGAGCAAACCCATACAACAATGAGAAACATTTCACCATCTGTCCTCCCAAACTTTTATGGGTTGCGAAGTGAGGATCCTGAAACATTTCTGTTTAAGTTTGAAGTCGTGTGCCGAACCTATGACTATATGGAATACTCTCAAAAACTCAAACTGTTTCCTTCAACATTGAAGGGAGCTGCTTTGAAATGGTTTATGGGATTAGTCACCCAATCTATTAGGACTTGGAATGATATGAATTTTTTTTTTTTGGATAGATACCTGGACTATTGCGTGCCCACCAACAATAAGGATGAGGTTTTCAAAATGATGCAAAATGAAGATGAAAACCTGGAGGATTTACTTGAAAGGTTTCAATAAAACTTAAAGAGAGTAAAAATAAGTAATTTGGATGAGGAAACCTTGAAATCCCTTCTATTAAAAGTCATTAGAGATGAATGGATAGATATTTTAAACATGATGGGGAAGGGAGATATTTATCTACTTGCACTTCGTGATATTGCAGAACTATGTGTCCATCTCTCAAGGGGAAAATCTAAAACGAGAAAAGAGCCTAGAGATCCTTCTCTTATTAGGGTAAACAAATCTGCAACTAGATCAATAAGTAGGGTAAAGATTGGCAATATGCTTGATGAGTTCGAAACTCATATTCTAGGGAGCGTCAGTGAACAACTAGACACCCTTAAAATACAAAACAAGAACAAAACATAAGCTGATGCCTTATCCATATTTTGTCCAAAATGTAGGAAGAAAAATGCTCTAAGGGAATGCCCCTTGGATGCAAAAGTTGTAGAAACATGTATGATTTGCTCAGAAAATTATGAAACCAGGGATTTCCTTCAATCCCTCGGCTCAAGTCTATCTTTCAAAAAGATCCAGATTCAGTAGAATCCCTTTGTTTGTTTCAAGAAGACCTTGGTAGGGGCAACAAAATCAAGGATTTAACAACCTTATGAAAATTTAGCCCCCGCCAAATTGGAATTCTTGGCAACGACCTTGGCCCCAACCTCAAAATCCATATCAATCATTGGTACAAGGGATGCAAAATCCTTATGGGAGATTTGCTCAATTTTATAAATATCCTCCATCTTTTCAAAATCAACAAAATCCACAACATCCAAATCAAAACCCACAACTTTCATTGCCATTTCCACAATAACAACCTTCTCAAAAAAATCCAAATCCTCAACTCTTACTTCCATTTCAACAAAAGACAAATCAACTACCAACCCAGCCATTGCCAAATCCTAACAACAAAAATCCTCAAAATGCTTACATGGTAGAAGGACAACAATTTTCTACCTATATGATTGTTCCTCTTAATGATGTTCAATTTAGGTCTGGTAGAGTTTTGGAGAAACCTTCTATAGATATTCAAGAGCAAGGTACTTCTGAGGAGGATTCTCTTAAAGTCAATAAAGGTTCTAAGGAAGCATTTCTTCGAAACCCAAACACTCAAAAATAAAAAGAAAAAGAATCAACTGCCACAACTCCTATAGTTGAGCAACCTGCATCTTCATCCACACCTCCTTTCCTTGAAACATTAAAAATTGATAAAGGAGTGGAAAAACAAATTTTGTTTCCTAACTATGATTTTCTAGATGAATTAAAGAATGTCTGTATCAAGATTCCCTTGCTACAAGCCATTAGAGAAATTCCTATTCTAGCAAAAATAATAAAGGAGTTGAGTCTTAAAAGACCAGGAAGGAAACCAAGAGATACAAGAAGAATCCATCTAGGAAAAAAAATTGCAGATATCATGACGGGAAAAATTATCATGCAGAAGTATGTAGATCCAGGTAGTCCAATTGTCAAGATGCATATTAATGGGATAGAAATTCCAAACACTTTGATTGACTTAGGGGCTGCTATCAACATTATTAGTAGACAGACTATGGAACAACTTAAACTTCCTAATCTTCTTTTTACACCCACCTTACGGCAACTTGCAGATAGATCAAAAATCAAACTAGATGGTGCATTATAAGATATTTCAGTCTCCTTATATTCTTGTGAATATCCAGTAGATTTCATGATTTTGACTCCCAAGAGTAATTTAGGAGGGCACCCACTCATCTTAGGAAGAACTTGGCTAGCCACAACTGATGCTTTCATTAGTTGTAGATCTGGCGATACGTACATTTCTGGTGGTAGTTCGACAAAGAAATTTAATTTGTATCCTCCAGCAAAAGCAATTACAGAAGTAGGAGACAATGAATGGTTCGATGATGAGGATAGTATACGACCTGTCTTTACCATTTCTGAAATTAGTGAAGATAGTCAAATTCTGAACAAATTGGAAAATTTTGAAACATCTTTGAATATGACCACAAACAATTTCAGTTAGATTCTAACATTGAGTATTTATCATCAAGACAAGTGTCTCTTTACTCTATGGAAGAGTTCAGTGGTTCTACTATTGAGATTTTTACAGGTGAAACATTGAATATCAACAAAAATTTGGAAAAATCACAATAGGAAGAACTAACCAAAATCTTGCAAAAACATTCTACTGCATTTGCATGGGAGTATACTGATATGAAAGGTATTGACCCTAAGAATTGCATCCATCATATCTATATCGAGGAAAATAGTAGACCAATCAGACAACCTCAGAGAAGGATGAATCCAAATCTTAGGAGATAGTGAAAGAAGAGCTCCAAATACTACTCAATGTAAACTTCATTTATCCAATTTCAGATAGCCGATGGGTTTCTCCTTTGGTTATAGTACCTAAAAAGAATGGTAAATGGAGGGTATGCATTGATTACATGGAATTGAATAAAGAAACTTTGAAGGATCACTTTCCCTTGCCCTTTATCGATCAAGTATTAGATACAGTTGCAGGCAAAAAGTACTTTTCATTTCTGGATGGTTTTAGTGGTTATAATAAAATTCAGGTAGTACCTGAAGATTAGGATAAGATCACATTTACCTGTCCATGGGGAGCTTTTTCTTATCAAGTGATTCCTTTTGGATTATGTAATGCACCTGCAACATTCCAAAGAGCAGTACTAGGATTTTTTTCTGATCTAATCCATGATTGTGTAGAGGTTTTATATGGATGACTTTACAGTTTATGGTGATTCATTTGAAGAGGCATTAGAAAATTTGGAAAAAGTCCTTAGAAGATGTAAAGAAACAAACCTTCCATCAAGCCATGAAAAAATCTTTATGATGTTTAATGAAGGTATTGTTTTAGGACATCATATTTCAGGGGATGGGATTAAAGTTGAAAAAACAAAAGTCAAAGTCATCTCCAAGTTACCTATTCTAAATTGTCAAAAAGATGTTAGACGTTTTATGGGATTTACTAGATATTATAGGAGATTTATAGAAAACTTCACCAAAATAGCATCTCTGCTCTTCAAACTGCTTACAAAAGACTGTGAATTCAAATGGGGTCCTGATTGCCAATCAACATTTGAAACTTTGAAAATAAGAATATATGAAGTGCCTATCTTGAGAGGACCAAATTGGAAACTTCCTTTCCATATTTCTACAGATGCTTCAGATACAACTCTAGGGGCTGTGTTGGGACAAAAAGATTTACTTCCTTATGCCATTTACTATACCACTAAAAATTTAACTCCCACTGTGTTGAACTATACTGTGACTGAAATAGAGTTCTTAGCTGTTGTTCATGCAATCAATAAGTTTAGACATTATATAATAGGCTATGAAAGTTTTATTCATACTAATCATTATGCAATTAGATATATAATGAACAAACCTATTAATAATGGTAGAGTTACAAGGTGGCTCCTACTTTTACAAGAATTTAATATTACTGTGTTGGATAGACCAGGAAAACAAAATACAGTAGCCGATTTCATGTCTAGGATTCAGAATACTAAACAGGATTCTCCTGTAGAGGACAAGTTTCCTGATGAATATTTATTTGCAGTAACTACTAAGACTCCTTGGTATGTGGATATAGCTAACTATTTGGTTACAAGGAAACTACATCCACATTTATTTCCTGGTGAAAGGAGAAAGATTATTTAGGAGAGTTCAAAATATTCATGGATTTCTAACGAATTGTTTAAAACAAGGCCAGATCTTGTGATCAGAGGATGTGTTAAAGAAGATGAAATACTTGATATCCTCAAAGCATGTCATGATGAACCATGTGGCTGACACTTTGATGAAAAAAGGACAACCTATAAAATCCTCTCTTTAGGATATTACTGGCCATCCCTCTTTAAAGATGAAAAAAATATGTCGAAAGGTGTGACAACTGCCAAAAGAGTAGGGAAACCTACCCTTTCAAATGAAATTCCATTGCAGCCACAGGTACTCATCGAACCCTTTGAAAAATGGGCTTTATACTTCATTGGACCTATTAACACACCATCTAAACAAAAAAAGTATATATTGGTATGTATTGATTATGTCACTAAATGGGTAGAAGCCAAAGCATTATTTTCTGCTAATGAGCATTCAGTCATTAGTTTTATTTA
Organism: Pinus taeda; assembly: GCA_000404065.3. Lineage (NCBI taxonomy): Eukaryota > Viridiplantae > Streptophyta > Pinopsida > Pinales > Pinaceae > Pinus > Pinus taeda. Next base: position 5,083 of record APFE030305688.1, read on the forward strand.
TGAGGATATTTTTACTTGCTTTGGTGTTCCAAGGGAAATTTTGATAGATCAGGGAGGTCAATTCACATCCAACCTAGTGGAGAAGCTGATGGAAGAATACAAAATCAAGCACAAAAAATCTAGTCATTACCATCTGCAAGCAAATGGTCAAGTAGAGTCTACAAACAAAGTTCTTAAAGGCATCATTACCAAGACTGCATAGAAGAGATTGGGTAGAAAGGCTTCTTGAAGCCTTATGGGCCTACAGAACTACATGGAGGAATACAACAAGACATTCTTCCTATGAACTTGTTTATGGGAAAGAAATCCTACTCCCCATTGAGTTCCAAGTTAAAACTTTCAAGATGGCAGTTCAGTTGGGAATGGATCTATCAGAAGCCCAAAAGCATAAAATGGAGCAATTGAATGAATTAGATGCGATCAGATAAGAGGCAATGATCATAACTAATCTAGTTCAATATCAAAGAGCTAAGTGGCATGAAAAATACATCAAAGAGAAAAAGTTTTAGGAAGGAGATTGGGCATTGCTATTTGACTCCAAGTTCAAGGATTTCAAAGGTAAATTTCAAACTCATTGGCTTGGGCCATATGAGATCGACAAAGTCTTTAGTAATGGAGCGGTAAGAATAAAAACCATTGATGAATAACAAACTCCTCTTATTGTGAATGGTCACCGATTAAAGATCTATCATAAACCACTCTCAGAGGAGGAATTTGTCAAAATCTTTTAGGATAATTCTGCAATAAGGCTGGTGAAGAAGAATCCTTCTTCTCCACCAACCTATTCTTTGTTCTTTCTTTCTTTAAAATATATGTGTGTGTGTGTGTGTGTGTGTATGTGTGTGTGTGTGTGTGTGTGTGTGTGTGTGTGTGTGTATAAGTCTGAAAACCAATCACTGATTGGAAGTCTTATACAAAAAATATAGGGCAAAAATTAGAACCTTCTGACTCCCTATATTTTCCAAAAAAAAAAAAGGTCTCTCTCTCACTTCAGAGTTTCATGTCGCTTCACTTCATTTCACTCCACTTCACTTCATCCCACTCCACTTCACTCCATTGCACTTCATTTCATTTCATTCCACAAATAAAAGTCTTTTCATGACTAATTTTCATTCACTCAGTCATCATTCATCCATCTCCATTCAGTCATATGTTCACTGTATTAGTTTCTAGAGCCGAATCTTGTTTCCACAGCTGCAAATTGATTCCGCAACGAGTTGTTGATTTTGTAGTTAGCACTCTGTTATTCAACAATGACAGTTAGATGTTAGCCAAATAAAAAAGAACCAGATGCAGGTATGACAAAGGAAATATGTTGAAGATATGAAGCACCTAAAAGCATCAACGGGGAGTAGCTAATCAAAGGATAATGGACGGAAGTGGCAAAAATTCCAAGGTATGAGTAAGATTCATTTCGAATAGCAATTTAAAACACATTCTATATAGTTATGAAACCATGGCTACATTATATGTAATGATTGGTATTGACGGCTTCCATAACCATTCCATGGCATTGATTCCTCCACATACCTTGCATTAATTTTTAAACAGCCTCATGATCAGCCTCTGGGTTTAACTCATGTTTGGTTGTACTTTGACACTCCACCTGTTAAACTGGGTAATTATGGGGACGTAATCGATTTGATCATGGCTCTACCCCACCGCACAAATCCGTAGCCATTTTGAAAGCATATTCACACCTATTCTGTAGCCTTCTCTCTCAAAAGCCGAGTTCATTCTATTTCCATACTATTCCATTTGGCATTTCTACCTTGTTCACATAAGCCTCCACTCCGCTCTATGAACGCATTCCCGCTACCTATTCTCTCTTTTTCAATTACAATCACTGATTTTTCTCCATAAATCTTATCCATTCCTCACTAACCCAACCTTCTCACCTCCATCAATCCATTACTCATGCAAATGTATTTTAAGGTAGGAGGAAGGAATGGGTCTTTTGTTGAGAGCAGAACCAGAAGGACCCAAATTCATGGAGGGGTATCCGCAATTGAAAAGCATACTAAGGAAGGCACGGTGGCTATGGTTCATTCAGAAGTTCAGAGGCTATAATAAAGAAATTACGAAGACTTTTGTGAGGTATTTTAATGGTGTGGAAGTTGAATTTTGAGACCTTAATTCTATAGTCACCGAGGCATCTATAGCAGCCGCAACAGAACTCCCACAGGAGGGAGAATGGTGGTTCAAAAATAAAAGCTTTGACAAGAGGGCCTGGAGGGTTATCCTACGCAATCTAGATATGGATATCACCATTTTCAAAGGTGGAATCCCTGTCTATGCTTTAGAAGAAAAGTGGGCCAGTCTATTGCTGAAAATCAAGAAATTTATTACATGTGAAGTATGCTTTGGGTCTATGTATATGTACCACACTCAGTTGCTGATGAATTTTATAGAAAATCAAACTCTCAATTTGCCTTATTTTTTATTGAATAGCCTGAAAAAGATGTCCATAACTATCCAAAAGAATCTGGAGGACATAGAACCCCAACTATACCATCACGACCTTGTGAAAATTTTGATTGAAAAATAGTTGAAAGAAAAGAAGGACACCTTGGAATAGTTTTTGGTTAGAAACTTCTTTCAAGATCCACCTGAAACACCAGAGAGTAGCTCAATAAGGAAGAGTAGGAGAAAAAAAACAAGTATGAGAATTCAAGACACTCCTACTAATGCAGCCAAAGAAATTAATCAAGAAGAGAAGCTGGCTGAATGTAAGAAGGAAGGAACTGAGGATAGGAAGCAGAGAAAATTAAAAGGGAAAAGAAACATTGAGGCTGTCTATCTAACCCCAGAACCTTCCTTAGAAGAGGACCATCAAATACTGTCTGAAGGACTAGTTCATCTTCAGGAACAATCAACTGCAACAAAGAAGAAAGGGAAAGAAAAATGCAGTGTGGAGAAAGAGGATACTAGCTCACAAAATTTAAGGAGAAGTTCCAGATTTAAAGGGAAATTAAGGACAGTACAAACTAAAGGGCCCCACTTCATTGACTTAGGAGGGGTAACACCAGAACAACTTTCAGTAATCCCTCTTGGCCGTAGCCCACACCATACTCCTATTTCTTCGCTAGATTTTGACATGAGTCCCTCTCACCGAGATTTTGAGATCAGTCCTCCTCAACCGGATTTTGGGGTTAGCCCAAGAAAGACTACACATGAGATAGACCTGAACCAGGAAGAAATGTATGATTATATCGATTTTTTGGAGAAGACTGCAACAGATCTAGGCACATCATCTACCCAGCCTAATGTGGCACAGGAAGCTCTAATCCAATAACTGAAACATGAAATTTTTGAACTGGAGGTCTTAAATGGACACATTGAAAGAGAAAATGAAACATTAAAGGAGCAAAGCAGATTGAATAAGATCACTCACAACAATACCATGTTGCATCTTGGGCTATGGCAGAAGAAGAATAGGAAGTTGAAGAAAAAGAGCAAGAGGTTGAGTAGAGCTCTTATCAACCTCAAATTCAAGTGCTTAATGAGAAAGCCTAGGATTATAGTGGTACCAAGAAAGAAGAGAAGAGGACTGGATGTGCTAGCAGAGGTCTCAGAACACATGAACTGAAGGGAGGATGGTCAATGTTTTGGTTGCATGGGGACATGCAACACCTTCACAGTGGGGGTATGTTGAGCACTGAAACTGCATATCTCCTACACACTTTCCTAGACTTTTTCCCCTCACCTGGACCTCATAAGCTGTCAAAAATTATTGCATGTTGATTCTAAAAGAGAATTGAAATGGTTTTCTAACTATGTTTTTGTGTTTGCTGTTTGAATTAGATTTTGCTCATGAGCTGCTGAATGAAGCCACTTTTCACAGCTAATTTTGTTAAACTCTAGGTTGCAGTTGTCATTAGGAAAAACAAGGCACGCGGGAAAGTTAGAAATGACCTGGACATGGATCAAGTCCTATTGGTTCAGCCGGATTCATTAAGGAAAGTCGTGGTCAACGGTGGTCAAATGGTGGTCCAACGAAGGAGTCCTACGACAACCAGATTCTATTTTTAAACACGTGAAGGATTCGTGCCTGTTTCTAGATCCCTGGGGTCATGCTGACACCTATAGGCTACCCCACGATGTGAATCCAACAACCACTCTTGAGAGATTGAACAATCTCGGCAACCAGTATGCTAAGCTCACGGACGGTGTCCTTTTATGTCTATTCAGTTAAATATGTTCCATAGGAAAACAATTATGAATTTTTGTTATAAATAATTCATTTCTAAACGCATAGAGTTAGTTTTTGCTGATGTAATTTTCTATTAAGTTTACTGTGTCGTGACACTAGTCCCACTGTGGTAATGAGAGGATTATTCCTCTATTTTGAAATGTAAAGAAGACTCTATTTTTATATGAGTGTGTGAGCATAATTCTGGACTGATAGCCTATTGACTAAGGCTGTGCAGAGGGCCCCTGCACGCTGAGGTTTCGTTTTCCTTATTGTTGTAATGTTTTATGCATTGTTTCCTTATTTCCATTGTGCATATTCCATAGTTATCCACCTATGTATATTTAATTTGTTATGGTATTAACATTTCATTTCTAAACATGATTTTTCAGCTCTGTATATTGTTCATAACACTGATCAGCGCATGTCTGTTTCAGTATAGAGTAGGCCTGGGCATTTTCATACAATTTTTGCAATAACTAGTGACATGGGATTAGCCTCTCTACTAACTTTGATTTTATTAGTTTTTTCTAATTCCAGTTATGCTTTGATTTCAGTTTTATTTACTTGCTTTGCTAATTAGTTTAAATATCAGATTGCTCATATCATTGACATTATCTCCTAAAGCCACAACTTAGACTACTTGGCGAGCTATCAGACTATGAAAGATGTGATTTGATTTTAGTTTTACATTTCTACAATTAGATATCAACTTACTCATATCATTGACGTTATCTCCTAAAGCCATAGCTTAGACAACCTGGCGAGCTATCAGACTATGAATGATGTGATTTGATTTTAGTTTTACTTTCTGCAATTAGACATCAACTTGCTCATATCATTGACGTTATCTCCTAAAGCCATAGCTTAGACTACTTGGAAAGCTATCAGACTATGAATGATGTAATTTTATTTTAGTTTTACTTTTCTGTAATTAGATAACAACTTGCTCATATCATTGATGTTATCTCCTAAAGCCATATCTTAGACTACCTGGCGAGCTATTGGACTGTGAATGAAGTGAATTGATTAGTTTGATTTGTTGAATGGAATATCTTAACTCATTTTTCTCTCTGTACCTAGATAAGTAGCAGGGATAATGGTTTCATGATCAGTGTTTCATTATTTGTTTGATTTGAATAGCAACACATTTTCATTTTTGTTCAAGTACTATTTTCATCACTAATATGTTCTAAGACTCTTTGAATTGTTAAGTTCTGAAAATCATTATAGAGGACATAATTGCCTTAAAATCTATATCCATACTTTCCTTCTAGAGTATTCTTAAAACTCAAGGATAGGATTTCTATTCACATTAGGAGATAAACGAAGATAAAACCCCAAAAACAAAATAAAAATCGAAAACAACAAAAAGTAAGAAAGAGGTTGTCTTGCACATATAGTGTGCCACACTTCATTATCTTACGAATCCCGGATTGATAATTAATGTAGCAATTTAGGACACACTAAATTGACTAAACACCTAAACACTAGGATTTCCATAACATGAGAGTGTCCAAAGATCAAGTGGTCCAAAATCTCAGTGGGACCTATGGGCTCATTGGCAAAAAGGTTGGAATAGTTTCTAAGGGTCCTATTGTTGATGTTCAATGCTTGGATGGTCTTCTTTTTTTGATTCTAATTCCTTAACATGACTTAGGAAGTCGAAACATATCATAGTGGCCTTTCTTCATATGTTTACCCCAATTGGATGGTTTCTTGGGTATATGTGGGAGGAGGGTGTTATGTAAGAAGAGTCCCTTAATTTCCCCAAATAATCTAATGTTACATATACTGCAACATATAATGAGTTCCCTCCTTTACAAACGAGTATAGCCTATAAGGTTAAATATGCTACTATACCCTCCTTTAGGCAATTTTGAGAACATTATAGATGCATTTAAAAATTATTATTATATCAATTTGAGAAGTGAGGTGATCTATAGCCTAGGTTGGTAGGGATGTGTTTGTAACAAATGAACAAAAGGTAACCAATCGAAAACACAAGTGACATAAATTAAAAATAAATTGGTGGACATGAATAAAGTTTAAGCTACCAACAAAGGATCTCATTAATCCTCAGTGTATTAAGTGCTAATAAGGATTACAAAACCTCAGGAGATAACCTCTTTGTGGTTAAATATTTGTTTGAGGGTGTAAGAACATTGAGGTTAGCACCTCAAAGTTTGTTTTTTCTAAGTGTCTAATATGTCTGGTGTAACATGAATCCATGACAATGTAATTTCAATACATGAATAAGACAATGAATGGAAATGTGAGAAGAACAAGAAAAAATTCTCCTTTTAATTTTTTTGGTAACATAGGTTGGATGTGTCTTGATCAATAAATCTTTGGAATTCAATGTATGTTTGTCAGTATTGGTAATAAGTTAGTTTGTTAGTATGGAGAATAAGTTAAAAACATAAATTGCAAAATTCAGGTTTCTAAGATTGTTGATTCAAACAAATGGTTCCATTTCTTTTTTGGCTTAATAAACTAAAGCTTTCAAAGGGAAATACAAATCCCCCAAAGTAATTCTTAATCTAATATGTGTTAACACCAATGTGGTTAAATAGACTTCAAAGACGGAAAAACATTGAGGTTGGCACCTCAATTGTTTTACACGGTTTATAGATTTGAGTTTTAGATCTTTCTATATCAATGTAGTATCAAGAGATGAATAGAAATGAGAATGAGAATAGAAAAGAAAAACACGTCTTACGATCAATAGTTAGGTTTCTGGTATCAAAGGTTTGTTGTTACTTTATAAATAATTTTATGAAACCCAAAATCAATTTATTAGCATAATTCATAAGATAAATTCTAGACTAAAGATCTCTAAAATAGTGAAAGCTAACTAACTTCTTATTTTCTCCTTTGTCTTAGTAAAAAGGTGGCTTGAAATGGAAAGAATAAATCAATTTCCATTGTGGAAAAAATTAGACCAAATATCTTATTATCAAATCAGTCAACATGATCATTACAAAAACCATTTTTGGAATATAAGTGCAATCAAAATTCATCCTATTGAGGCCTCTATCAAATGTGACTTTATCAATAAATCTTAAGAATCCCAACTATTTTCTAATGAATACCACTTATCTCTAACATTGTTGAAACATAATGTGTTATTTTTTATCATTTGAGCTAACAAATGAAAACATTAGAGAGAAGGAAAACCCTTTAAGACTGAATTATGAGTGCATTCAACCCATGCCAAGCACTATATGATTTATTTAAAAATGCTCCAGATATGAGTTGATTGGTAACCCGTATCGGTTTTCTAGCAGCATTCATATAAGAACTTATGTACTAAAGGTCTATGACATTGTGAAAAAATACAAATGTATTTTCTTTGTTGGTCTAATTAACTAAAGGCTTGAAAGGGCCATAAAAGCACCCCTTCATTTATAATAATATTTTAAAATACCATTCTTAAAGTAGTAGACTAGAAATATCATCATTGAATCAAATGAACCTTAAACATTGTAAACATATAGACCACAATCGCTTTGAGAAAAATCATATTCAAATATACTCCAAATATTAGGAATTTTTAAGTGGCTCATGTGGGCCTCCTAGACGATGATGAGAACATTGGTACCTAACAAGTGTACAACTATATTTGAGCCGAAATATTTTCCAACTGAAAAATAAAAGATCACTAAACTTTGAAATTAAATTTTTACTTGACTTTGTAAATTTGATACCCGAGCATTGCTAGCAAATGTAAAGAACACCACTCTAGTAAAGTATGATTAGGATGTAACTCAGTGAAAAACAAATACCTGAATCTTTCCAATATAATGTAAATCATTTGAAGAATCCATACAACCATTTGTAACATGTATTATGTTATCCCAACCTAATAGGTAAATGTTGTAGGCATTGAAAGGCAAATATTCTGCAATATTGAAAAATTTCTTAGCCATGATATCCCCATGAAAGAGGATGATCATGAGTTTCACCAAATATTTATAATATGTATTGGTCAACATATTATGTTTACATGTCATTCATGAATCCAAGCATGATTTGTTAATGTAGCACTAGGAAAGATCACTCAATTGCCTACATACAATGATTGGACCTTTAAAACATGGTAGTGTATGTTTTTATGGAGTTAGATACATATATTGCTCAACAATGGGACCACGTTAAATCAAACAATGTACTAGTACCACCCATAAAGAATTGTGAGAAGAAATAAGTGAAAGTAAAGTTGAAATGAGAATTAAATATAGGTAAGTCTCAATTTTCAACACTGTCCAAGGGAAACATTTATATGGGAAACGTTGAAAGCAAGGATTTGTGTTCCTAAGAATATCATGCATCATACATTTTAGATGGATGAAATCTCTCAAGGTGCAAACCTTTCCTCAAATTTTACACTCAAAAAAGATGGTTTCAGCTCTAGATATTTGATCCCTCTTGGCTCTCAATAAATATGGGGTTAAGATGGATCTAAGTTGGTTACTAACCAATTGAAAAGTGTAAGTATTAATATATGAATCTATTACTATCATGCCAAATAATTTTTATTGCAATACTCAAAATATAAACAATGATCCTACACTCTTATACTTCATTGACAATTAAATAATTCATGTAGATGTAAATGACATATATTAAAGGGGACATAACTAACGATACAAAAAGGACAAACCTTGAAGGAAATGGAAATGGTGTGTTTTTTGAGGGTTTCAGACTCTTGCAGGAAAGAATAAGTTGATGACGACATATTATTTACCTTGGATCGTGTTGAAAAATGCAATAAGAAAATATAGAAATGCCTTCTAGATTGAAATTGTACATTGTAATATGCTAAAACTATTGACTTGGATCTACTCTACTCATCAGCGAAAACAATAAAGAATTGATGAAATCACAAAGCATGAAAGAGAAAGAGTTCAATCACATATAACACAATAGTTTTCTCGGGGAAGCCACAGCTAAAAACCCCTACTATCTATATGTTGCATTAATAAAAAAATATGATAAGATTATAATGCTTTGCTCAAGCCCAAGAAATCTCCGCACTATCTCAATCTGTCTCATTGCTTCACAAACATGCTCCAACCAATACTTAGCCAAATTTGTTTCATGCCAAGCTCCTATTTCCTTGCACAATTTCTGAGGGAATTAGCCTGTATTTAGTTCGAATATTCCTCATCCATAACTACACAATCCATCAATATGCCTTCCTCTCATTGCATTGAGCATTGCTTTAAATGAGATGAGTATACAATTGATAGTACACTAGCCCTAAACTCCAATCTCAATTGGGTCTTTATCTAATATGACATGCATCAGTTAATTATGAGTGATTCTTCAGTTTATTGGTTGAGCAGTGTTGGTTACACCCCACTACTATATCTCCCACTAATTCATCCATTAGTTGGAACTAGTTTAACTAATTTTAAATTAAATAATTACAACTCAAAATAAACTCAACCTGGGGCCCTAAAATTTAGGGACCACTCTTCATGACTCTATATAGAATCCCAACTCAAACTAACTGAGCCAAGTAAGTCAAATTAACTTAGTTAACTATTACAATTTTCTATGATAATTAGAATTACAATTTAATTCCTAATTCAATTCAAGGACAAATTGAATTAGGGTTTTTCTTGATGCTAATTTTAACATTTCGGGTTGTTATTTTCAACACTCCCTCTCAAAACAAAGGAATTCAACTCTATATTGATCTGGTACCTTTGGAATGTTCTGCATGAAAATCTTATTATTTTTTATGTTGCTACCACAACATCTACAACCAAAAAACATCTAAAATAAATAAATAAAATAAATTGAATCAACTGTGTCTCCAACTGTCTACTAGGAGACTGTGGTGTTGCTGACTCTTCTACTAAGCCTCCTGCCTTTCTGTAACACTTCTCTACACTTCTCAGTATATGACTAACACTAATCCTCCTGATACTGAATATTGTGGGCCTCTGTAACAATGTAATCATCCACGAGACCAAAAACAATTCAATGGATTGTGCCCATGTTATGAAACTCTTGGACTAAGGTTTCATATTGCCCCACCTCACACCTAGAGATATGTCTACATGTGCTCTTTTTACTCAATTTGATGGAAATCCCCCGTACTAGAGGTCTCTTCTTCAGTGGATATCTCCATTCACTCTCCTCCCTCCTTCTTGTATTATGGTTGTTCGACAACTTATTGACGTTGCTTCTGCGACTACATGTTGAGAGGTAATTCATGCTCCCTATCAACCACCAAGTCACTATCATTTTCCTTGCTCCTCAAGGCTTTGGATGCATCTTGTACCTAAAATGCATACACATTCTTGTCTCGCACACTGATCTGTTTCACCTATCTCATGGCAATGTGTCTAAGGAAAACCTTTCCTTTGCTAAATATCATAGCGTAGCCACAATCTTCCAACATCGTGATGGAAAGAAGATTCTTCTTTAGTCTTGGAACATCGATCACATTTATGAGTGTGATACGGGAAAGAAAGTCCCTCTAAGAATTAACAGTACCAATGTTGGTTGTGTTATGCCTCCCATCATCTCCAAAATCTATGTTCTGCTTGAGGACTTTCTCCTCCAAGTCACTGAAGAGATCTCTATTCCCCATCATATGGATCAAGGAACCGTCGCAGAGATAGTAGATGCTTTTGATTATAGTTCTTGTCATGCATACAATGAGAGTGAAATCATGTTCGAATTATGAAGCTAGAGCTTCACTTCCTATTGCTACTACAGGCTCCTTCTTGCTTGTTTCTTCTGTGGCCATTTTGTGGCATATTTCATGAACTTGTGAGAGTGAAAACACATGATGTTCGACAATTCCTTATTATTTCCACCCTCCTCACCTTCAGAATTATTTCCCTTGGATTTCTTTTCTTTGCTGACTAATGAAAAATCATGTTCCACTTCTTTGGATGAGGTCCCATCTTTGGTGTTCCATCGAATCTCTTATTGTGCCAACTCAGACAACAATCGCTCCCAATCTAGTAGCTTCTCGCTCCTATTAACTGAGTCTTGGTAGTTTTTCCAACTCTTGGGAAGTCTTAGAAGTGCACCAGATCATCTTCAGCAACCAAAACCCTGCCACCTTCAAGCTCATCCCAACATTGGGTGAGCTTGGTCATGTACTTCAGTGTTGATCCACCCTTCTCCACCTTGATATTTCTGAGCTTGTCCTTTAGTTCCAATTTCCTGTGGTTACTGCAATTTTGAAACAGGTTCATCAAGGCCTTCCACATTTCTAATGGAGTTTCCTTACCATGGAGGTTCGACACAATATGATCTCAAACTCTTGATAGGATAATCCTTTTAGCCTTTGCCACACACATTCTCCACTCTAGCATATCCTTAGCATGAGTTGGCTTAGCAATATCTTTGACTATAAATTCCCTAAGCTCGTTGTCTTACTACACTACCTCCATCTTGGCGTTTGAAGCAATATAGTTTGAACTACCCTCAAGGGCATATTTGAGTCTCAATCCCTAGAATGACATCATGTTGGCCCTTATGTATGATATTGTAAATTTAATTTCTCCTGCAAAAGACAAACTCATATTCAACTCTTCTATAGTGATTTCAACTCTAATACCATGTAGAAATTCCGTGTAGATTCAAAATTTAGATTGTAATATGCTAAAACAATTGACTTGAATCTACCCTACCCATCAGTGCAAACAATAAACGATAGATGAAATCATAAAGCGTAAAATAGAAAGAATTCAATGACACATAACACAATAATTTTCTCAGGACAACCATAGCTAAAAAAACCTACTATTTTTATATTGCATTAACAATCAAATATGAGAAGGTGAAAATTCTTTGCTCAAGCTCGAGCAATCTTTGTACTATCTCAATATGTCTCGCTACTTAACAAACAAGATCCAGTGAATACTTAGCCAAATTGATTGTTTGCCAAGATCTTATTTCCTTGTGCAATTTCCCAAGGATTTAACCTATATTTAAGTGGGAAATTCCTCATCCATAACTTCACAATTCATCAATAGGCCTTCCTCTGATTGCATGGACCATCGGTTTAATTTAGATGATTTTATAACTGATAGTACATTGTCCATAAACTCGAACCTCAACTAGGTATTTATCTGATCTGACATGCATGAGTTAATTATGAATGAATCTTCACTTTACCAGTAGATTAGTGTTACTTACAACCCACTACTACATGTTACACCCTACTATTGGATCTCACACTAATTCCTCCATCAGTTGAAACTAGTTTAACTAATTTTAACTTTGTTAAACTGAATTAAATAATCACAACTCTAAATAAACTCATCCTGGGTCCCTAAAATTTAGGAACCACTCTACATGACCCTGCATAGACTCCCAACTCGAATTTACTAATCCAACTAAGTCAAATTGACTTAGTTAACTATTTAAGTTGTTATGAGAATTAAAATTACAATTCAATTACTAATTTAATTCAAGAACAAATTATATTATGATTTTTCTTTATGTTATTTTTAACATTTCTTGTTGCTATTTTCAACAAAGAATCTAATTTTCTATGATCGGTCCAAGCATGTCGACATATGGTACCACCATCTATGAGATTGTGTGCAAAAGAGAATCATATTGCTAGAGTACATTCCTAAAAAGGAGCAAGATGTAGATATTTTGACAAAGGAATTGTCAAGATGCAAATTGGAGTTTCCTAATGTTGCTAGCTATAGAGCCTAAAGTCCACTTGAGAAAGTTATTGAAATAAGTTCTTTATGATGTAAAAGGATTTCAAAATGAAAGAGAAAGTTACATTTTAAAATAACATATTTCAAATTATTTTTATTTTTATTTTTGATGCCCCTTTGGATACACTATATTTGAATGCATTTTTACTCCATTTAGCTAGATCAAATGGAAGCATAAAGTATATGGTTGGAAAGATTATTTCTGAACCTTCTATTGTTATATGGAAATCTCTCTAACTCCTGAAGAGCAAGGAAAAATAATTTTTTGAATAGTCACTGTTATCACCCCAAGAAACTCACCAAGGTTGTATATCAATGATGCTCAGGAACATTAAAAATTTAACAATTTTATCAGATGAAATGATGGATAAATGGAGGATGTGCAGCACCTTTAAGCCATAACCACTTCTACTATGATTGACCCCAGACATGGGTGAACACCCCCAGACTACAAGGCTTTTAACCACCAATTACTCATGACTTAAGGTAAAGGTAATAATGAAGAAAACTAATCACCCCAGCGGATGCACAGGACCCTGTCATGGCCGGCGGAAACCAGTAAAAGTTCTGTAGATCTGGATTCTAATACATAGACAGGATGATAGCTCTCTATGCATTACAACAATAGAAACCTGCATACATGTTCAGTTATACATGACAAATTCTAACACAGAGGTGGGATGACAGCCCCTCTAATGCTAACATTTACAGCAAATGAATGAATGCAAAACAGGCATAGCCTGGAACAAGAAGAAGAAATGGAAAGTGAGCAATTGATAGCAAAAGAAGCTTGTATCAATTGGTAATGAAGACCAGACACTGCAGGTTACAAAGTAGTTACAGTCTCCAGAAGTTAGAAGGCTACAATAAGCTCTCATTCATCAAACACTCATCACCTGATTACATCTGAGTTCTGAGTATATATAGTGTTACAATACAAAATATCTCTTTTAAACAATGCGTGGAGGAGCCCATGAATGGCCACCAACCATATTTACATTTAGGAATGGCCCTCTGATACAAATCTTACTGTGTTTTGAATAGATTTGTCCCTCTCTGGTGCTCTGCGGTCCTTTTTGGGTAAGTGGAATGAAATATGGGTGAAGCCCATAGCCATTGAATGCTTTGACTAGATCTGCGGTGTCCTAATTCCTCCTCGGCCATACTGCTGATTAACTACAGTCGCTGAACATTTGAAATGGCTTCATCATGACTGATAAATGTTGATCTATTTGGGGCACGTCCTCTTTTGCTTGGCCATACTGCGAATTGAATACAGCTGGCTGTTGCGCTGTACTACTCCATGCTTTCTTTGACCAGCTCTACGCTACTGAGAAATCCTGCTCACTTTGCCACATTTTAAACATTAACAGTCATTGCATGCATCACTCCTCTATCGGGTCGCCTTTCAGGTCACAATCGCACATGATAGCCGACCAATCCTCTGTTTGAAAATACATTGAAAAATGCTGCAAAACACTGGAAATTTGCCTTTGGCGAACTTGAAAACATATATATTTTGCTTCCCAGACCCCATCAGGTCTGGGCTTCATCGCTATCAGCACCCCCCAAGGCTTCCTTTATATTTCCTCATATTTCGTTATATAACGAAAATGCGCCCAAAATCATTGAAAAGGCCTTAGCGCGGACTTGAAATTTTATGAAGAATCACTCATAATGATATCGGGTCTGACCCATCAGGTCGCATACATGCCTTGTATAAAAGCTCCGCCCCTTTTAAAAGCACTGATAGTGATATCACCGCGGACCTGAAAATTTATGAGAAATAATTTATAGCGCCATCAGGTCCGGCTTGTCGCATCACACACATAACCATGCAAGAGGCCCTGCCCCCTTTGGAAACGCCGATGCGATATGCCGATGTGATATCGGCGATGTGGTGTTGGCGATCACATATCGCCAAATATAAAGGCCCAAACCTCTTTTGTAAGTCCTCCATTGCGACCCGTCGATGCGATATCGGCGATCGCTCATCGGTGAGGTCTCCTGAGTCGCTGCCACTGCCCGCCTGCTCCGACTGCGGTATGCCGACACAATCTGGATCGTTGATCGGCCAGATCCAATGGCTGATATGATTTCGGACCCTTAAGCCTACGATTTGAGATTCTTCATGATTTTAGAGTATTTGTGCCTCCCGATAGTGCATTTTCGCTCCTTCAAGGGCTTTCCTCTTGCAACTTCTTCAACCAGTAGGAAAATTTTGGCCAAAATTTAAAGAATTCAATATCAGAAATGGTTCGCTTGGCATGAACTTAGGTGTGTTTGCAGCCTTTGAGAGTGCTTGAATCCATTTTCTTATCCTTTTACATAACAGAGCTAACACTGGCTCCTTCAGGGGATGAGATCCTCCCTGTGAGGTCTCAAGAACCTACAGATCAATGCCTTTCCCACAACAAATCAAATTAGCAAAAATTCCTAGTGCTCCATTGGGCATGGAGTCTACTATGGCTACACTAACAACTGATAAAAGCAAAATATTTACAGCTTTAGGGCCAGAGACCTTAAATGACATAATTTTTCAAAAACCACCCATTAACTGGGCCATCAAAAACTATCCGCCCTTCCATACTTTTCAGTATGAAGGTATTGTTGCCTTGAATCTGTGAAATAATGAACGGGCCTGTCCAGAGAGCATCGAATTTCCCATGATTGCCTTTCTTTTCTTTAAAAGCATCCCATTTCATGACCAAATCCCCAATTTGGAAATTGTTTCTTTTTGCCTTCTTGTCAAAGGCTTCCTTGACCTTTTGCTGATGTGTTGTAGCTTTTTCAACCAGCTGTTCTCGAATCTGATACAATTCTGTTAAATCAGTGATTCTATTTGCCATATCGTACTCTTCATTCTGCGCTGTTTGGAGCAACTTTGCCACTGGGAGTGTAAGTTGAATTGGAAAAATGGCATCAGTACCATATACCAGCTTGAAGGGAGAGCAGCCTGTAGATCTCTTGATAGTCACTCTATCCGCCCAAAGTGCATACTTCAGCTTGGCATCCCAATTCTTTTTATTATCCTCTAACAGCTTCTTAATTATTCTAATTAGACTTTTATTAGAGGATTCTACTAAACTATTCCCTTGGGGGTAATAGGATGTGGAATGAACAAGTTTAATGCCCATCGAATCACACATTTCCACCAATTCTTTTGCTCTGAATGCCGCTGCGTTATCTATTATTAGCTTATGCGGGAAACCAAATCTGCTGAAAATATTTTCTGATAAGAATTTCATGACCACATTATGATCAACCTTCCTTGTTGGGATTGCTTCAATCCATTTTGTAAAATAATCAGTGGCCACTAATATCCACCTATGCTGGCCACTAGAATGTGGGTTGATTTCACCAATAAAATCCAAGCCCCACTGCTAAAAAGGTCCTTTTGCAATTATTGGCTTTAGGGGAAGGGATTTCAACTGCTGCTTACCTTCAAATCTCTGGCACCTGTCACAAGATTTAACAAAAGCAAAAGCATCAGAAAATAAAGAGGGCCAATAGTATCCGGCTCTAAGAATCTTTTGGGCCATAGTTCTCCAATAATGATGTCCTCCACACATGCTGTCATGGAACTGCTGCATAACTACTATTGACTATTCTTTGTCCAGACACCTTAAAAGCACTCCAGATGGATCCCTCCAATAAAGTAAACCATCGTTGATGCAATATTTTGTTGCCTTGAGTTTTAAAATTCTTGCTTGACTTTGAGAGAAATCTGAAGGGACTTCAAGCCTTAAGAGAAAATTGATTATTGCAGCATACCAGCTACATGAAGCTAGGTTGTTGGGCACTGACTGCTCTCTCTTCGTTTCGGCTATTTCATGCTCTTCTGTTTGACGATTTTCTGCTACATTGAACAAGAAATCAATGTCCAAAGACCTGCAATTTTCCTTAGTCAACAATTTAGCAAACCCTTGACCCCTAACCAGCTTGGTGGGCTTCAACTCTATGTTGAATTCTATGATTTTTGCAATCCATTTCGCTCTTTTTCCATCAACATCAGGCTGCGTTAATACATCCTTTATTGCAGCAGAAGGCACATATGCAACTATTTTTGAATGCAAGATGTATACTCGGAAAGCTTTCAAAGATTTGACAAGAGCATAAGCCTCCTTTTCAATAATATCGTACCTTAACTCAACATCCCTTAAGCTCTTGCTGAAAAAGGCCACTGGATGCTCTTGACCTGCTTCATCTTGTTGCAACAAGACAACTGCAATGGTATCCTTAGAGGCAAATGAGAACATATGAAACTCCTTGCTATAGTCAGGGCTTATTAAAGTAGGAGCTTGCATAATAGCCTTCTTAATGGAATCAAAAGATTTCCTTACTACATCAGTCCATCTTACCTCTACTTCCTTTTTCAACATGGAGGTTATGTGCTTAACCAGCTCAGCAAAATTAGGAATGAATCTCCTCACAAAGTTCATTTTGCCCAGAAAAGATTGTATATCTTTCTTTGATCTAGGGAGAGCCAAGGCCTGAATTGCTTTGACTCTTTCTGGGTCGATTTGAACACCTGCAGCAGATACTAGATGCCCCAATAGTTTTCCTTCTTCCAAAGCAAAATGATACTTTTTGGGATTGAGTGAAATTCCAAATTTCCTGCATTTTAAAAACACCCTTTTTAAATGTTGTAGATGATGATGATGATTGCCAGAATAAACAGTTATGTCATCAAGGTAGATTAGCACAAATTTATCCTTTTCTCCCACAAAAGCTATATCCATAGCACGCTGAAAGGTGGCTCCAACATTCATCAGTCCAAATGGCATTTTAGCATACATGAACGTGCCCTAAGGCGTGGTAAATTCTGTCTTCTCTTGATCATCTGGATGCACAGCGATTTGATTAAAGCCTAAAAATCCGTCAATAAAAGATATTACTTTGGCACATGAGACTTGCTGCAACAAATGCTCCATTTTTGGCAGCGGATAATTATCCTTTTTGGAGCACTTATTTAGATTCCTGAAATCAACACACAGTTTGATTTCTCCATTCTTCTTCCTCACGACAACCAGATTCGCCACCCATTTAGAATATCTGAGAGGCACTATTATCTTAGTAGCTAGCAACTTTTTAATTTCTTTCTCTACCAGAGGAAGGAGCAACGGATTCATTGGTTTCAGCTTCTGTTTGAAAGGAATAGTGTCTTTTTCAAGCGGAATTTTATGCCGAATTACATTTTTATCATATGTTTTCAGATCGCTGTACTCCCAAGAAAACACATCACCAAACCGCTTCATTAACTTGCAGTATTCGGTATTCTGCTCATCAAATAGTTTAGCGGACATATTAATAAATTTGAGCTGGCCTGGGCTTCCTATATTATACTTACATACAGTGGATTGATCTTCTTTATAGGCAGCTTTGTAAGGCACATCATTGTGATCAAATAATCGCTCAAGAGGAATTAAATCCTTAGGAGTGTGGTTGTTAGGATGTTGGACTATGCTATTCTTGCCAATTTTATTTTTAAACTGGAACTTGGGAGATGCTAGCAAAGCATCATTATTCTGGTCAATTTGCATTTCAGAAAATTCATCAATGACTTGAAGAAACCTATTCAACTCATCATCATCATCAAAAAATTTCCAATGGTTGACATTATCAGGCACAGAGGGTCTATACTTCATTTGTACCTCATAAACTAGTTTGGGAGGAGATGGAGGGATGAACAAACTAGAAGAGAGAGCAAGGGAGTCAGCAAGCTGATTTTGGGCTCTAGGAATATATGAAATGCAGAGAAAATCAAAGAACTCCTTGATTCTCCATACCTCATCTCTATAAGGTCTCAGCCATGGATGCTTTGCTTGGAATGTTTTATTTACTTGCTGAATTATCAGATCAGCATCTCCAAATACCTTTAGCTTCTTTATTCCTCTGTCTTTGGCTGCCTGAAGGCCCAATAGCAGAGCTTCATACTCTGCTAAGTTGTTTGTCACCTGAAATACCAACTTTAGGGACAATTCAACTCTTTCTTGCCGTGGGGATACTAGCACCACCCCTGCTCCTCCAGTCTCTTTGGTGCAAGCTCCATAAAAAAACATCTCCCAAATCTGTTCTTCTATATCATGCTCGGCCTGATCTGATTGTTTCCTGATCTGCAATGAGGCCCTCTGAGATTCTTCTATTTGAATAATGCATGCACCAAAATCAGTGTCCACTGCATATATGGGATGATTTGTAGGATTCTTCTCATCACTAATGATATATGCCAGTTGTGCTTCTCTATATAATCTCCTGCTTTCTCCTCCAAACACTGGGGCAGTTGCATAAGATAGATCATTCTGTAATGTCCCTCCTAGTCTCTTAATCCACCCTCTAGACAACAGCATACCAAACTTCGGAGGGACATCGGCCACCACTATATCCATCATCATACTCTTCATAGGCAGCTGGGTTAAGGTAATGGCTAGATCCTTAATCAATCCAAGGCATTTTACCTTCCTTGAATCAAAAGAGAACAACTCATGATAGGGTCTAGTGATATCAAGGCCTAACTCTTCCATGACAGTGTTAGGCATTAGATTGTGGCTGGCACCTGTGTCTAGCAGACAATTGTGGAGGATTTTATCATGGATAGTCAATGAAACATAGAAAGATGAAGAACTATTATCAGCAGGTTCAATCATGGGACTAAGCACACTAGCAGGCTTATCATCTTGCAAGTTGACAGAGTCCATGGAGGTTTGTTTAGACTGTAGATCAAGGGCCTCAAGGATGGGTTTTCTAAACAACTCACTCTTGACCAACTCAGCGAGAGGCACAACAATCTTCAATTTTTGAACTTCTGATTCAAAACTGAAAGAAGAAAAGGGTTTATCAGTAGTTTTTACCTCTTGGACTGGAACTTTGAGGGTGACCGGATAAGCTGCTGATCTTCTTTGCCTGGTATGCTGTGGAGCTACTTGGGCAGCAGCTTCTTGTGCAATTGTTTCTTTGGCATTATTTGCATTGGATCTTAGATTATATTTGCGCTGCTGTTCACCTGACTGCAGCACAGCACCAGTGTCCCATCCTTGCTTGTTTTGCTCTTGCTGCAATGACTCTTCATATTCAGCCAATGTTAAAAATACAGCGCTACCTTTATCTTCCATGCAGTGAATTTCATCTTCGTCTTCTTCAAATTGTTCCCCCTCCATTACTGCATTTTGAAAAGGAGCTTTAACCTTATGATCTTCTTTGGCTTGCTCACCTCTTTGCATGATTTGCAGCTGATCGTTTGCTTTTCTGAATGGGTTTGGACTTCTTGGAGCAAATGTGTTTTGCTGGCTTGTTTTGCCTGAAGCCTGCTCTACTTTTAGTCTTGAAACTTCAACAGCCAATGAATCTATCATCTTAGTCATTTTTTCTAACTTAGGCTCTGAAGTTGGAGCCTGAGAAGAAGAAACCTCCCCTCTCGGCTTTCTCCTATCAATTTGACTTTTCAACTTCTCTGCTGCCATAATATTTGATTCCACCTCGAGGGCTGCTTCTTGCATATCATTCAAAGTAGGGCATCTTCTTTCTCTCAACAGTAAGCAGAAATCATGGTCAAAAGCATTAGCATATGTAAGTTTGGCAGTGGTGGGAGTAGGCTTTACCTCAGCTGGTATTTTACTATACATCTTATTAAATCTTTTATTGAAATCAGGCAAAGATTCACCCTTTTCTCTTTTCAAGTTTCCAAACTGAGTATGATAAAAATATAACAGGTCCTTCTTATCTCCGCATTGCTTCAAAAACTGCTTCATCTAATGCTTCAATATCTGTTATAGATCTCTGGGGTAATTCTCTAAACCACTTCCTAGCCTCTCCATCAAGGATCTGGACAAAAAATCTCATCCATACGTCATTCTCACTGATATCTAAATTTTCAGCATAACTATAAAAAGCTTCAAGATGTTCTTCCGCTGTCACTCCCTCTGTTCCAGTAAATTTGGGCATATATTTTTGATATTCTCCTGTAGGCATGGCATTTAAAGGTACAGGCAAGACCAACGGTCCATATCTAGCAGCAATGATCCTTTCAATCCTGGTAGGTGCTTTCTGTCCTGCCATATTTGGAATATGTGGAAGAATACTAACAGATAGAGCAGCAGGAGATAATGTAATGGATGGGAAGGATATTGGGATGTTTTGGACAGTATGGGAAACTCTCTTCGGACTGAGATTCAAAGGAGAACTGACTGCAAAATGGGCTGAACTGATCTCTAAAAGAATTTCTTTGCTAACAGTGCTGGGCTCTAAAACTTCAAGATGTGATTCTTCAGCTATAAACTCATCTTTCAGAGATAAATCAGAGTTTTTAGGCTTACCTGATCCTGATGACCCTTTCTTTGATGGTTTCTTCACTTTAACAACTCTTTCAGGGTCAAGCCATGGTTCAGCTGGAGATATCTGAGGATTCCTTCTAGTATGCCTGACAAACTGAGCCAGAACTTCAGTGTGGAGTCGCCAAGGATGGTTTTCCACCAGTGGAGTTGCCAGACAGATGATTACAACCAAATTCTGTGTTCAAACCTTGTTTTTCTTCAAAGCTTGAAACTATGTCGTTCTCCCAGGGAAGCTTGAGCTTCGATTCTCCTCTCCCCAGCAACGGCGCCAATTAATGTTATCACCCCAAGAAACTCACCTAGGTTGTATATCAGTGATGCTCAGGAACATTGAAAATTTAACAATTTTATCGGATGAAATGATGGATAAATGGAGGATGTGAAGCACCTTTAAGCCAGATAACCACTTCTACTATGATTGACCCCAGACATGGGTGAACACCCCCAGACTACAAGGCTTTTAACCACCAATTACTCACGGCTTAAGGTAAAGGTAATAATGAAGAAAACTAATCACCCCAGCGGATTCACAGGACCCTGTGATGGCCGGCGGAAACCAGTAAAAGGTTTGTAGATTTGGATTCTAATACATAGACAGGATGACAGCTCTCTATGCATTACAACAACAGAAACCTACATACATGTTCAGTTATACATGACAAATTCTAACACAGAGGTGGGATGATAGCCCCTCTAATGCTAACATTTACAGCAAATGAACGAATGTAAAACAGGCACAGCCTGGAACAAGAAGAAGAAATGGAAAGTGAGCAATTGACAGCAAAAGAAGCTTGTATCAATTGGTAATGAAGACCAAATGCTGCAGGTTACAAAGTAGTTATGGTCTCCAGAAGTTAGAAGGCTACAATAAGCTCTCATTCATCAAACACTCATCACCTGATTACATCTGAGTTCTGAGTATATATAGTGTTTCAATACAAAATATCTCTGTTAAACAATTTGTGGAGGAGCCCATAAATGGCCACCAACCATATTTACATTTAGGAATGGCCCTCTGATACAAATCTTATTGTGTTTTGAATAGATTTGTCCCTCTCTGGTGCTCTGCGGTCCTTTTTGGGTAAGTGGAATGAAATATGGGTGAAGCCCATAGCCATTGAATGCTTTGACTGGATCTACGGTGTCCTAATTCCTCCTCGGCCATACTGCTGATTAACTGCAGTCGCTGAACATTGAAATGGCTTCATCATGACTGATAAATGTTGATCTTTTTGGGCCACGTCCTCTTTTGCTTGGCCATACTGCAAATTGAATGCAGCTGCCTGCTGCGTTGTACTATTCCGTGCTTGCTTTGACCAGCTCTGCGCTACTGAGAAATCCTGCCTGCTTTGCCACATTTTAAACATTAACAGTCATTCCATGCATCACTCCTCTATCGGGTCGCTTTTTGGGTCGCAATCGCACATGATAGCCGGCTAATCCTCTGTTTGAAAATACATTGAAAAATGCTGCAAAACACTGGAAATTTTCCTTTGGCAAACTTGAAAACATATATATTTTGCTTCCCGGACCCCATCAGGTCCGGGCTTCATCACTATCGGCACCCCCCAAGGCTTCCTTTATACTTCCTCATATTTCGTTATATAATGAAAATGCGCCCAAAATCATTGAAAAGGCCTTAGCGCGGACTTGAAATTTTATGAAGAATCACTCATAATGATATCGGGTCCGACCCATCGGGTCGCATACATGCCTTGTATAAAAGCTCCGCCCCTTTTAAAAGCGCTAATAGCGATATCACCACAGACCCGAAAATTTATGAGAAATAATTTATAGCGCCATCGGGTCCGGCTTGTCGCATCGCACACATAACCATGCAAGAGGCCCTGCCCCCTTTGGAAACGTCAATGCGATATGCCGACGTGATATCGGCGATGTGGTGTCAGCGATCGCATATCGCCAAATATAAAGGCTATCGCCAAATATAAAGGCCCAAACCTCTTTTGTAAGTCCTCCATTGCGACCGCCGATGCGATATCGACGATCGCTCATCGGTGAGGTCTCCTGAGTCGCTGCCACTGCCCGCTTGGTCCGACTGCGGTATGCTGACACAATCTGGATCATTGATCGACCAGATCCAATGGCTGATATGATTTCGGACCCTTAAGCCTGCGATTTGAGATTCTTCATGATTTTAGAGTATTAGTGCCTCTCGATAGTGCATTTTCGCTCCTTCAAGGGATTTCCTCTTGCAACTTCTTCAACCGGTAGGAAGATTTTGGCCAAAATTTGAAGAATTCAATATCAGAAATGGTTCGCTTGGCATGAACTTAGGTGTGTTTGCAGCCTTTGAGAATGCTTGAATCCATTTTCTTATCCTTTTACATAACAGAGCTAACAGTCACTATACATTCTAATAGTTGCACAACCCAGTCCAACCAATGGAGAAGCCAATGTAGTCTACACTCAAAATGCACTATAAATAGGTGCTATAAGGAGGACTTCAAGTCACTCACTCAACCTATTTCGTATCTTCTTAAAAAATTGAATAAAATAAGTATTGTTGTGGTTCATAACTCAAGAACCATAAGTGAAGAGGAGGTGACTTGGAGAGGCATTCCTAGAAGGAATTTTTACACATTTTTGAAAGGCTTTTGGCTTATTTTGGGAGGACTTTTGGGATACGTTTTGAAGTTTTTTTGCCCTGGTTTGAAGTTTGGTTACATACCTTTTCTTTAGGGATTCATTTTTTCCCCTTTGAACGCTAAATTATAAATATGTGTATAGGGTTGAATTCTAGTATGGAAGGCTGAATTTTAGGCTTGTCTTGAGAGTAGTAAGTTGTACGAGTTAAGACCCAGTTTTAGGAACAAACTTTGGGTACAAATAACATCGAACTCAGTCATATTGTGAGGGTTAAATCTTGGTCATTTTGAAGGAATACTTCGGGTATATTTTAAAGGTCTAACAATGTTATCTATTAAGGACCCGAAGTTCTAGATGTTGATTTCTACTGATAAGGAGGTTGACTTAAATGATCCCTTATTAAGGGAAGTTTTTTTGCTAACAAGGTCATGTTCAAGAAGTTGAGCACCTGTATGAATGAAAAAGGAGATTTATTTAGAATGCGAAACTTTATATGACTAATAATGACTCTGACACAAGCTTTGGTGCTGAGAAATTAAAGAGTTGGTGCTTCCTTTCAGTAGATGTTCATAAACTACGGAGTTGGCGCTTCCCTTTAGTTGGTTCTAATAAACCAGGGAGTTGGTGTATTAGATAAATTTTGAGGTCAAAATGGGTCCGAAAGAAAAAATTGCAACAAAAATCAATTTTATCAGAGCCAATAGGATTTAATATGATGATGTCAACCATAGGAGATGATTCACCATTTTTGGAATAAAACTTGGTTAATAAAAAAAAAGGATTAAAGAACAACTTTTTCAACTTGTATCTTCAACTTATCTCCCTGCAGTTTTACTCAAATTTTCCATGGACCCCGCTACACAAAAAATGTCAAATACATGAAAAACTATGATTGCAATAACATTTTATTATTTTTATAAAATCACATGAAAAGGTCTAATATTCCTTCTTTTATTATTTTTTACATGCAACTCGCATTATGTTACCTCTTTGTAATGTTAATTCTTAGTTTGTTTATATATTTTTGAAAGTGATTTTATATAAGAAATATTAGTCAGAGAAAATATTTTTTTCCTCAACAACATCCATCACTATATGGCCCAACTTCTACCTACTACATGGCTCTTTAATTTCGTTAAGGCCTATTTTTTAGAAAGGGAATATCGTTCACTTTTGATGTTTTTTTTTCAGCATTTTATTTTAGAAATAATATATTTGTCTGATAAATTTCCGTCTAGACAATTGGCTTCATCTAGTAAAATCATATTATTTGCATATTTTAATATGACCTCTCTAGGTGAACATTTTCTTACTCGTGCTAACTACTTTTCATGGAAATCCCACACGGACGATGTATTAAGAACTAAAGCATTATATTGGATTACCTTGGGAAAATAAAGAAAACCTATTGATGTTAATAATAAATTCAAATGGGATAAAAATAATGATGAAGCATGTTGGTAAATTAGAATGACCATTTCTCCTAATTTGTGATTTCGTACCTAAGTTGATGACTTAAATGAATCTTAGGAAAAGTTGAAAAGGTAATGTTTGAACCTAATGTAATTATACATAATTATCTTGAATATTAGATCATGAATCTAATTCCTAATGATTTCTGTTACATTGAGTATTGTTTCTATAAGTTAAAAACACTTACACTTTTACTTAAAACTTGTCAAATCAGTCGAAATGACGAATAATACATATATACTATTCTTTGTAAGCTTGGTTCTGAATATTTTGTTTTTGTATCTATATTTCATGACACTAGAGATGCTTTAGGGGTTTCATACTAAAATCCTACTCTTGAATCTTTTTGTGACCATTTGATTAGAGGGTAGGAAAATCTCCTGCATATTGGAGTGATGAACATTATAAGTTCATATAACAAGGCCTTAGAGGCATAATATAAAGATAAAATAATGCATCCAAAGAAGGAAAATCCTATCAAAAACAACCAAAATAAGAGTGCCAAACTCTCTCAACTAGATTATACTCTCGATGGTAGCAAAGCAATAAACTCAACGAGTAAGAAGATTGACAAGTAAGTTCATGTGGAGTCTAAATATCTTATAAAGATGAAGGCCTTTGAAGAAGCAATGAAGAATAACAACATCAATCTTGATTCTTCTTGTAACACTTCCTCCCATAGACAAGCACTTTCTTATTCTTCTTCTTCTAATGAGTGAATTATTGATTCTAAAAAAATCTTATCATATGGCTAAGGATAAATCCATTTTTCCTTATCTTAATGATTGTAAAATTAGAAAAATTCAAGTAGATAATGGTCATTTTAATGATACATTATGTGTTCCAAGTATTTCCTAGAAACTTCTATTAGTATATCATATCAATCATTTAGGTGAAGGTAAAATAACATATTTTTCACTTCACCAAGTTGTAATTAAGGATGTAAAAACTCCTAAACATGTCCTTTCCACTATAGTACTTGATGATATTATCATGTTGTACAACTTTGGCAACTTTGGGTCATAAATTTTCCCTTAGTTTTTATAGCTCATGGTGATGAGTTGGGAAAAAAATTTGCAAGAGTAATTAGGTCATATAAACTATTTTTCATCGCATCAACTATATAATTAAAATAAGGTGACTAAAATTCCTCCCATTTCTTATATAGATGGTGCTTTTTTTTGTTGTGTTCTACACAAACATCATCGAGGAATTTTTTACAAACACGACTCTTGGAACACCGTAGATCATGTGCACCTTGTTTACAATGATTTATGTGGTCCACTTTATTTTCCTCTGTTTGGGTTAAAGTACTTCTTGACTTTCATTGATGGTCTGATGAGGCACACTTGGGTTAACATCTTAAAATTTAAGAGGGAAATTTTTAACTTGTAGTTGGACTATAAAGCCCTTGTATAAAAAAATATACACACAAACTACGTAGGCTAAGAACATATTATGGACATGAATATTTCAATAAATAATTCACAAGTTACTGCACTACATAGGTAGCTTCTAAATGAAAGAATAATAAATTAAAGGAAATGCCTAATTGTATGGTTAAATCTAAGGGATTAAGTTTTCATTATTTGGAAGAAACAATCAATTGTGAAAATTACATAGTAAATTACATCCCACAAAGTTTTCAAATTATATAACACTAAAAGAAGGATGAACTAAATTTAATTTATATGTAAGCCACTTCTAGGTATTTGGTAGTGTAGCATGTGTTGAAATCCTTGATCAGGGAAGGAAATCCTTATAGTCTAAAAGTGAGAGATGTATTTTTATTGGATACTTTGAAGATGTAAAACGTTATATAATTATTCATACTTGCTCAAATGAGCTAATCATTAAAGGATATTTTAAACTCGATGAACATCTATTGTCTCATGAGCCTAATTTAGTTATTGTGCCCTACTTGGCCTAAACTCTTACTTCAACATTTGTGCCACCTTTTATTCATGTTTTGGTTACTTCTCTAATTTAAGAGAAATAGTATGAAAATCCACCTTTTCTTTCTCACCTTCCTCTAGGGAACTCCATTGAACCTACATTGGAATAATACCTTAGTAGATGGGGATATTTAACACAAAATATAGCTAGTGAACATCTTGGTGATCTTATATATCAACGCCATACTCATGCATAGTTTTAGCAAGCCTCCTCTCCTTTACCTTAATTTTCAGAGACTCCTAATATAGAAACATTTTAAATTCTTTAGGGCATCCGTTTTTTAAATGACATGAATGAATAATATCATTAGTTGATGGAAAATGGTACTTGGTAACTTGACCCTCTTCCAAAAGAAAAATAAATTGTCAAAGTAAATGGGTGTATAGAACTGAGTACATATTAGATGGAAGAGTCAAAAGACATAAGGCCCACTTAGTTTCTGAAGGATTCTGTTAAGTTGAAAGAATTGACTATAATGGAACGTTTTCCCTTCTTTCCAAAACGAATTCCATCAACTATATTCTAACCCTTGTTATCTCACATGGATGGATGTTCATTAGATGGATGCTAAAACCACCTTCTTATGTGGGGATATGCAAAAATAAATATGCATGGAACAACATCTTGGATATGTTCAAAGTTAGTGTACCCTTGTTTCCCACCTTAATAAATGTCTTTGTGGTACTACAAGTTCCTTGAGCATGATATGCAAAAATGAATAACTTGCTTCTCAAAAATGGCTTCTCTAGATTTCATTCTAAGACCATTTTATACACCAAGAATGTGGGAAGCCATCTCCTAATTGTTTTTCTATATGTTGATGAACTTATAAACATGTGAAATAAAGCATTAAAAATATGTTTGAAATTATAGACATAGGCTATTTGTACTATTTTCTTTGACTTCAAGTACTAGAAACCAAAGAACAAATTTTTCTTTCTTAATCTAAGTATACACATGTCCTTCTTTGTCAATTTCATATGTAATATTGTAAATCAACTCCTTCTCCATTTCAATCTAAATTTATACTTGCTACCACCTACACTAAACCTAAATATGATGTATTTTTTTATTCTCTTAATTTGTAACCTCTTATATCGATTCAACCATCTTGATATTTTCTATATTGTTGATCTTGTTTCCTCGTATATGCAAACACTCCATGAGACTCATTGGAAGTTGAAAAAGGGTAATTTAGTATACCGATTGTATGTTTTTGTTTGGACGATATTATAACTTAGGGGGGAATCCTTTTTCGTTGATTTCATTGGTTTATATTGGGATAGTGACCCTAATGATTAAATCTCTACTACAAATTATTATTTCATTCTTGGTTTCAAATGTGTCACTTAGGCTTGTAAGAAATAGTATATTTCTTATCTTTCTTCAATAGAAGTGAAGTATTATGTAGTGGTTAATGTAGTTGAATAGGTATTGTGGCTTCAAAGATCCTTTAAAATTTTGGGTTATAAAACTAATTTGACCATGCTATAGTGCAACAATGAGCATGCTAAAGATCTCACAAGTGATTTAGTTTGGAATCAACACAAAAAAACACATTGATCTACAAATGTAGTTGATCAAAAATCTAATTGAAGTTACTAAAGTTCTCTTTTCTTTATACATGGTTAATTTGTAGACATTTTCACAAATTATATTAAGGAACCAAAGTCTTCTAAACTTTGATCTATGTTAGGGGTTTAATCCTCTCCTAATTTATTCTTAAGTGAGGATGTTAGCATATTTAAGCACATGGGAGTTAGTTCAGTTCAACCTCATCTAATGGTTTTATAAGCTAAAAGTGTTTTTATTTAGTATGCATTAGTTACATTAAAATATTATTGTTAGGATATGTTCTAGATATAGAGTGTTCTACTAGTACATGTTTACCTCGATATTAATGGTTATTGATATGTGGATTAACATTGAATTGGTCCATTATCTTTCTTTAAAGAGCATGGAGGGTCATATGGTTCAATGATCAATTGTGAAAACCGTCTTACATAATAATTATATTATATATATATATATATATATATATATATTATATATTATTATATATGTCTACATATATATATATTGTATTAATAAAATTTCCTCAAGTTGCCACATTGGTTGCAATCATGGAATACTTCTCTCTTATAGGTTTTAAGCATGTAAAAGTACTAGATATGATATTTTATATAGTTTTTTTAGTGGTTATTGAAAGTGTTTATCCCATATGGAATACATTTTTTTCCTTAATAGTTCATGTGAGATCTACATTCTTCCAAAGTGCAAAAAGGGATATTTTTTCTAAGGGGATTCTTTGTAAAGGAAAGGCACCATTAGGCCTAATTCATACATATCTACATAGTCAAATGTTGACCCATTTCCTAGGTGGAAATAACTTACTCCTAACCTTCATAAATGATTACGATAGAAAACTCGGATGTGCTTTCTTATAAATAAATCTAAAACTTTTGAAAGCTTATAGAATTCAAGGAAATGGTCGAGAAGAGAAGTTGTTGTTATATTAAGGTCTTGGGATCACATATAGAAGATGAATATGATTTAAATGACTTACATGATTTATGAAAGCAACATGGGATCAAAATAAAATTCACAACAAGGTACATACCTCATAAAATTGGTGTAGCTGAAAGAAAGAATAGAATCATTATGAATATTGAAGCAATAGCATGTTGAGGGAAAAACCATTGTGAACTGATTTCTTAGGAGAACTAATATCTTTCTATGTTTATGTATTGAAAATATATCACAAAAAGTCTAAAGGATAAAGTTCCATAAGGATAATGGACATGTAAAAGATATAGCATAACGTACTTCTATGTGTTTTTCTATATTGCATATCCCCATGTGTGTCAACAGTTGAGAAAAAAATTGAATAGCAAAAGTCGAAAATGCATGTTTCTTCGGTATAGTGATCATTCCAAGGCATATAAAATTGTATAATAGAGTTAGGGAAAGGGTAATAATTAGTAGATGTAGTAGCCCTCATGAGAATTTCATGTAATAAAATTTAATAAAGGAGAATAATACCACAGTTAAGGGAGACTTATTCCAAGCTGAATGTTGGGCAAATTTATCCTATTGGGCATCACTAGATGTGTGTTTTGGCTAAGGAAATTTGGTAAAGGCCAAGGAAAAAAGGCATTTTTGGTACATTTAATTATGAAAATTAAGGAAATTAGGAGAAAAGGAAGGTAAAAGGTCACATGTTGCGTGTGAGGAGGAAATTGAAAGAAAATAATGGAAAATGAGGAAATTAGAAGCCTCATGCATAAAAAGGCTTCTCAAGGATCAATTTATGGCTTTTGTCAAGTTCAATTTTTGAGCTCTCTCATTATTCTTTCTATCTCTCTCTCTTGGTCACATAGAATTTTCTTGGAGCACTCTAGTTTTGGAGCAAGGAAGGAAAAAGCAAGCGAAGGGAAAGAAAGGCAAGCAAGGATTAAGGAAATGAAGGTTGGATCAAGCAGCTTCAGTAGGAATATTTGTAAGTAACCTTTTGTATGTGTGATTTCATAGTTGGTTTGGACATGCATGGTTTTTCATGTTAGTCTATGGTTCTCTTTCTCTTAGTGGCATGAACTTCTCAGGTTATGATAATGGCTTTCAGCCTATCCTAGACATTTTTCAAATTTCATGGTGTGTTGAGATGTTTATTTTGGTTTTGGAACTTTGGAATTATCAGATGGATTTTGGAATCTGGGGCTGAGGTGGTCTCAAGGTTCATTCACAAAGTCCGAGGAATCCCTTGACCAGTTTTGGTGGGATACATGGTAAATCATGAGACAACAGTCTTGGTTTAAGGCCTAGTGATCGATGTTTGGATTGCGGTAAAGCTTGAGAGACAAGGACACAAAAAATTCCTCAAGGACAGTGATATATTCCAAGTGGCATTCCAAGTTTTTTTCAGTTGTGATTGGAGCACCTTTTTTTGTAGGCTTACAGTTGGATGAGTGTGGAAGTGGTTTAATCTCCGGATTTTGTTGATTGTTCTTGTATTGATTGTTCTATGAGATCTGACATTCATGCTTGGAATATGCCACAGGGCTAACTCAATGGAAGGGAAACTTGGCTTAGCCATGTCTATGGTTAGGTGGTACATGGAAGTCCTGAAGCTAGTTAGATTTTCCTATGATTAATAAAGCTAAGATATCTCACTTTTGTGTGAATTTCTATGTGGATTTAATTGTTGTCATATCTATGATATTTATGTGGTTTTATGTTGGTTATGAGAATGGTTTAATGATTGGTTCATGTCATGGTTTTTTCATACATTTACTTGTAGCTATTAAATGGATGGATGCAAGACGTAATTGATGATGTAGCAATTCAATGGAGAAGGAGTTAATCCTTCTGGTTATGTTTCATAAGTTGTTTCAATCGTTTATGCTCTATCTTGTATCCTAGACCTATAGGTTTCATTGATGCCAAGTGTTTTACAAAATATCAATCTCAGTTGGGGATGCTCAAGATTAGTCCTTAGGGTTATTTTTAATTGATAAACATTGCTATTATGTTTATAATCAATCAATTTTGGAAGTTACAACAAGTTGTGGGTAGGGGCCAGGATTTTGGGCTAGAAAAGTGTCTTAAATCCCGAGGTCACTAGCAAAGAACTAGCAATTTTGATCCACAATCGCTGGCAAGTAGGCTTGTGAGAGAAAATTTGGGTTTTTAGCAGCTCCCTTGCCCATAGAATGAGAGAAACTATGGCCTAAGAGCTAGAGAATAGCAGTGGGACCTAGGGACATGTTGTCTGAGTGGCTCACTTATCTCCTGAGGGTTCTATTAATGGTGTTAGATGATTGTATGTGATGTTCCACTGATTCGACTTCCTTAAGGTGACATAGGAGGTCAAATTGAATCATAGTAGCCTCTCTTGTCATGTTTACCATGATTGAGATTTTTACTTTGGATAGACCAGGGAGGGGGTGTTACAAATTTGTATAAGATCATGGTTGTGCTCTCTTTGGGTCATATATGGTGCTACATATATGGGTCAATGTGTTGGTCATGCATGCATGTCAATTGCATGTGTGGCTCTTACATTTGCACTCCATGTGCTTGTTGCACTGCATCATATTGATCATGGTAGTAGTAATGTTATCATGAGGAACTTGATCTCGATTTTATGGAATGAATTGTCATGAGTATATGACTGGTTATATAATGATATGCATCTTGATCACATTCTTCTATGTTGGGTTGCATTCTTGGTTATTTGATTACATGTATGAATCTTGTAGGTTGATTACAAGAATTGATCACTTATGCTTGACTAGATGTGGTTATGCATATGTGTAGTCGATTAGGAATTGCTTATGTAAGTGGATAGTTGCATGAGGCAATGTGTATACTGCAGTGTTGGTTGTTGTCACGGATCAGGTCATAGCATGCATTATTGATAGGACCTAGCATTGATGACTAGACCCTAGTTAGTATGATGGTTATGTGTTGGTGCACTTATTGATATATGCCTATATGTTATTATGGTTATGTTGTACATGCATAACATTGATTTGATGATTTTGCAGACAAGGCATCGTCCTTGAGTATGCTAAGGTACATTGATTTATGGTGATTTGTTTTAGCTGACATAGTATGCCTTGCAAGAAAGAGATCAGATGGATAAAAAGGTGGCAGACTACATAGAATCTCCCTATGCGTGAGACAGGCGGCGTGGTGTGGGGAACTCTTTTGACTTTGTAGACACATTGAGAATCCTAAAGGAAGAAATAAGAAGTTGCAAGGCAGATAATGACAAAATCGTACAGGCATAAGGGAAACACACTGCGGTGAATACGATATTACTTCAGAGATTTTCAGATTTGCAACTACAGGGACCTCATTGGATCAGCCATGGACACGAGGATAGAACTAATGGGGCATATGGAAATATGTCTCATTTTAGATATAGGTCAGATAGATATGAAATCATTAAAGAAGGCCGATTTTTGGACACTCCGGATAGGAGAGGTACTAGATACCGGTATTACTCTAGTTTTTGTTCTGATAGACATCATGAATATCATCATTATCATCCGTATAGGAGTAATGATAGGGGATATTTTCTGGATGATTTCAAGAAGGCAAAGCCACCTACCTTTGAAGGCAAGATGAAAAAATAGCAAGATGCGGAAGATTGGTTACTTGGAATGCAATAATTATTTAGATTGCATGATTACTCAAAAAACATGAAAGCAAGGATAGCCCTTTTCAGTCTCAAAGGTAAAGCAGATATTTGGTGGGAAGACATGAAGAATTTCAACGAGATACATGAGGATGAATTAACTTGGAATGTGTTTTAAAGGCTCTTTAAGAAGAAGTACTTGTCGAAGAGGTACTATAATAATAGAGCTTAGGAGTTTTATGAGTTATGAATGGGTTCTATGACATATGAGGAGTGTACTAGAAGATTTTTGGATATGTTGAGATATGTGCCTGACCATAGAGAGTAGAAGGCCAAGGTTTAGAGATTCATCAGTGGATTCCCAATTGCATAAAGAGACCATATTGAGTTCTATGAGCCTGGATCGTCAAAGGAGGCCATTCGAAAGTTGAAGCATTGTTATGAGCAGTTGAAGCACAAAGTTGAGCTGAAGCATAACTTGAAGAGGAATAATAAAGCTAAAGAAAAATTATCGCCAAAGTGAGGAATACCTCAAGATTCAAGTGAGAATGATAATTTCATTCCTTACAAGAAATTCAAAACAGCTAACAAGGGACATGGAGAGCAGTCAGCTAGAGGTAGTGGTAGGGAACCATTGCAGTGTTAGATATGTTGTAAGGATCATCGTAAGAACGATTGTCCACATAAGCATAGTGGTGGTAGACCCCAAATCTATAGTTCTTAGGAGGTGCATATAGTTGGTGATATTGGTCATAACATTCCTCAGATTTATTCAGTTGTGGACATCAAGTAGGCGGATCATCAGGCATCAATCATTGATATGGATGGTAAGGTTTGTGATAAAGTTATTTCTATTTTGATTGAATTTGGATGTAACTATAGCTATAC
This sequence comes from Pinus taeda, assembly GCA_000404065.3. NCBI lineage: Eukaryota > Viridiplantae > Streptophyta > Pinopsida > Pinales > Pinaceae > Pinus > Pinus taeda. The sequence continues at coordinate 39,382 of APFE030305688.1, forward strand.
TAATCTTGACCTAGTGGATAAGTATGGTTTGAGAAAAGAAGTGCATGTAGAATCTTGGTTGCTATAGTTGGCTGAAGCGAGTTCATTATTGGGTAATATCTTATGCATTTGATTTAAATGTTATTTCTACAGAAACACATTTGAATGTATTACCATTGGGATCTTATAGTATTATTTTGGGTATGGATTGGCTATACCTTCACATAACCAAAGTGGATTTCTTTGAAAAGGCCATTGAGTGTTTGGATGATAGTGGGGAAAAGAGGACCTTGCGAGGAAAGAAGAAGCCTACATCACTAATGAAAATTACTGCTATGCAGGCTAACCATAGTTGTAGAAAATGTTGTGTGATGTTTATAGTACACATTTCTAGTGACAAGGGTAAGGAAGTTGAGGATGTTGATGTGTCGAGAAGGTACCCCATATTGCAGCAATTTCGGGAAGTATTTCCTGAGGACATTTTAGAGTTTCCACCTCGTAAGGAGGTAGAATTTTCTATTGAGTTAGTGCCAGGGGAAAATCTAGCATTGAAAGCACCTTATAGGATCAACACACTTGAGTTGGTAGAGTTGAACTTGCAGCTAAAGGATCGAAAGCACCTTACAGGATTAGCACGCCAGTTTTGTCTTTAAAGAGGAAGAATGGTACTCTTAGATTATGCATTGATTACAGGCAGCTGAATAAGATAATGATCAAGAACATGTACCCCTTGCAAAGGATTGATGATTTGTTTTATCATCTAGAGGGATAAGCAGTGTTCTCTAAGATCGACTTGATATTTTGATACCATCACGTATGCATCAAAGAAGAGGATATCTTCAAGAGTGTGTTTAGGACCAGATATGGGCATTATGAGTTTGTTATTTTTCCATTAGGTTTGGCTAATTCTCGATCTACATTCATGTGTTTTACGAATAGTGTGTTGCATCTTTATTTGAACAAGTTTGTTATTGTATTGATTGATGACATACTGGTATATTCTAAGAATGATGAAGAAAATGTTGAACATTTAGTAGTAGTGTTGAGATTAATAAGAGAGCATCAGTTGTATGTTAAGCTTAGCAAGTGTATATTCCTTCAAAGTAAGGTACACTACATGGGACATGTTGTCTCCAAGAAAGACATAGCATTCGATATGGAAAAAATAACGGCCATAATGGAATGGGTAGCTCATAAAAATGTAGATGGGGTGAGATCATTTATGGGATTGGCAGGTCACTATAGGAGGTTCATTAGGAACTTCTCATGCATTGCATATCCTATCACATCATTATAGTGGAAAGGTAAGAAGTTTGAAAGGATGGCAGAATGTGTAGATAGTTTTTAGCAACTTACGAAGTTGTTGACACATGCACCAATGCTAAATATTGTGGGTCTAGACTAGGAGTTTCTTGCATGTACAGATACTTGCAAAAGGGGAATTGGTCGAGTTATCATGCAAGAATGGCATGTAATGTGCTATGATTCATGGAAACTGAATGAGCATGAGAAGAACTATTTGATGCATGATCTTGAGCTAGCAGTGATTATACATGAATTGAATATGTGGAGATACTATATTTTTGGAAGCAGGTTCACATTGATGAGTGATCATAGTTCGTTGATATGTTTCTTTTACTAGCTGAATCTAAATGCCACACAAGCTAGATGGTTGGCTACCCTTAGTGAGTTTCACTTCAAGATTAGATACATTCAAGGGAAGGAGAACTGAGTTGCACATACTTATAACATGAAGCTATAGGTAAATCATATAACAGAGATAAGATCTTATGGGACAGAGTTACATGACATAATCTCATAGGCAGGACAACAGATGACAAATACATGGAGATCATGCACAGGTTACAACACAATACAGGTACAAGTACAAGTGCAAGTATAGGTGAAGGTATAGCTACAAGTGCAAGTATAGTTACAGGTGATCAGGATGCAAATTATCATCTCACGGTATATGGGATGGTAAGATTTAGAGACGGGACCTATGTACCAATTTGGAGTGAGCGCAAGAAGCTTATCTTGAGGGAGTTTCATCTGAAACCATATTCAGGTCATCGAGGATATCAGAAGACATTAATGGTGGTGAAGAAGTTTTAATATTGGCTGAATCAAAAGAAGGAAGTGGCTGAGTTTGTTGCTAGAGTTTTAGATTGTTAATAGGTAAAGGTGGAATACGCACATCCAGGTGGTCTACTACAACCTCTTTTGATTTCAGAATGGAAATGGGAGGTCATTTCCATGGTTTTCATCATGGATATTTCGACAAAGGTGAAGCAACATGATTCTATTATGGTCATGGTTGACAGGTTGAGTAAGGTAGATCACTTCATTCCCATAAAGACTACATATTTAGCTAGTGAGGTAGCATAGGTGTAAACCAGAGAGATAGTGAGGCTACATGGTGTTCCGAAGAAGATTTTGTTGGACATGGATGCAAAGTTCACTTAGAAGTTTTTGAAGGAACTATTTGCAAGCTTCGGTATAGGAAATCAGCATAGCTTATCATCTGTAGACAGATTGTCAAATAGATAGGGTCAGTAGGATCTTGGAAGATTTGTTGAGGATGTATGTGATTTACCAACAAAGGAAATGGGAAGAATATCTACCATTGGTTGAGTTCACATACAAAAATGGCTATCAGGAGTTATTGAGGATGAGTACTTTCGAGGAATTGTACGGGTGGAGCTACACCATTCCCATTAGCTAGAGTGATCCAGTTAACATGGTAATTATTGGATTAGACATGTTGATGGACATGGAGCAGGAAATGAAAGTTATCAAGAAGAATCTAAGGGAACCACAGGATATACATAAGAGTTATGAAAATCAGCACATGGTGTTCAACGAGTTTCAAGTTGGGGAGAATATGTATTTTGCATCAAGCCCAAGAAAAGCTCTTTGAGGATTGGTTCATTTCCCAAGTTAGCACCATCGTATTGTGGGCCTTTTGAGATCCTTCGGAGGATTGGACTAGTGGAATATCAACTTACACTTCCTCGAACAATGAAATTCCATGATTTTTTCAATATTCAATTTCTTAATAAGTATATAAAGAATATTGATCATGTTATTGATTGGTTTGTATTACAAGTGGATCAATAAGAATAGTTTCAGTAGGAGCCTTAGTGTATATTGCAGTGGAAATATCTCATGTTGAGGAACAGAGCCATAGAGTAAGTTAAAGTGTAGTGGAAGAACTTTGGGCCTGAAGAAGCTACATGGGAGATGGCAGATCAGATGTGGGGCCTATCTCCTTCATTGTTTTCCAATTGAGGCAAAGATGTTTTGGTTTGATGTTGTATATGTTTGGAATATGTTTTGCTCATGTTATGATATTTTTATATGTATATGTATCTAGATGTAAATACCTATGTGAGCTAAGTTATAAATCTCCAATAAGCAATATGGGTGTCATGTTGCTCGAGTTATTATATTGTCATGTTGTCATGATTTTTTACTTCTGAGAAGGATCTTCATTGTAAATATTGCAACGAGCTAAGTTATAAAGCTCCATAGGTAGTATGTTTTCTTTTCAATGTTTTTTTGAGGTCTTGGTGTTGTTTAGTACTGAGAACAGTGTTCCTAAAGGCGGAGGGTTCTATGACAACCTTGGTAAAAATTTCATGTAATAAAATTTAATAAAGGCAAAATAAGACCACGGTTAAGGCATACTTATTCCAAATTGAATGTTCAGTAAATATATCCTAGTAGGCATCATTGGATGTGTGCTTTGTCTAAGGAAAATTAGCAACGGCTAAGGTGAAGTAATTAAAAAGAAAAAAGGCATTTTTGGCACATTTAATTATGAAAATAAAGGAAGTTAGGAGAAAAGGAAGGTAAAATGTCACAGGTTGCATGTGAGGAGGAAATTGAAGGAAAATAATTGAAAATGATGAAATTTGAGGCCTCATGCACAAATAGGCTTCTAAGGTTCAATTCATTGCTTTTATCAAGTTCAAGTTTGGAGCTCTCTTGTTATTATCTCTCTCTTTCACTCTCTTGGTCACTGAGAGTTTTGTTGGAGCACTCTAGTTTGCAGCAAGGAAGGAAAAAGCAAGCAAAGGAAATGGAAGGCAAGCAAGAATTAAGGAAAGGAAAGAAGGATGAAGTAGTTTTAGCAGGAATACTTACAGGTAACCCTTTTGCATGTGTGATTTCCTAGCTAGTTTGAACATGCATAACTTTGCATGTTGGTGTATGGTTCTCTTGTTGTCGATGCCATGGACTTGTCGGGTTATGACAATGGTTTTCATCCTAGCCTAGCCTTTTTTCAGGCGCCATTGTATGTTTCGATGTTTATTTCGCTTTTGGAACTTTGGAATTGTTGGTTGGATTTCAGAATCTAGGGTGGAGGTGGTCTCAAAGTTCATTCCCAAAGGCCTAGGAATCCCTTGACCATTTTTGGCCAGATACGCGGTAAAGCCTGAGGGAATAGTGTTGGTTTAGGGCCTAGTGATTCTGGTTTGGATTTTGGTAAAGCCTGAGAGACAAGGAGATGGAAAATTTCTCAAGGATAGTGATGGATTCCAGATGGCATTCCATGTTCTCTTCTATTGTGATCAGATCATTGGTTTTCCTGTGATTACGGTTGGATAAGGGTGGAGGTTGTTTAACCTCTAAATTCCCTTGATCTTTCTTGGACTGGTTGTTCTATGAGATCCCAAATTCATGCTTGGAATATGGAATAGGGGTGACTGACTGAAAGAGAGATTTGTTTCAACCATGTCTATGGTTAAGTGGTACGTGGAAGTCTTGAAATTGGTTGGATTTTTCTATGATTAGTAAAGCTAAGCTCTCTCACTTTTGTAGTGATTTATATGTAGATTTAATGGCTTTCATATCTCTGATATTGATATGGTTTTATGATACTTATAAGCATGTTTAAATTACTGGTTCATGTCATTGTTATTTCATACATTTAGTTATAGATGTTAAATGGATGGATGAAAGACCTAATTGATGATGTAGTGGCTCAATGGAGAAGGAGGTGATCCTTCTAGTTATGTTTCATCTGTTGTTTCAATCATTTATGCTCCGTCTTATATCCTAAACTTATAGGTTGCAATGATTCCACGTGTTTGACAAAATGTCAGTTCCAGTTGGGGATGCTTAGGCTTAGTCCTCAAGGTGATTTTTGATTGATCGGAATGTTACCATATCTTTAATGAATTATGAAAGTTACAACAATTTCTAGACAAAGGCCATGATTCTGGGCTAGAAAAGTGGCTTAAATCTAGGGGTCACTGGCACACAACTAGCAACTTTGCTCCACAGTCATTAGCAGACATGCTTGTGAGAGAAACTTCAGATTGCTGGTCGTTCACTTTCCCATAGCATGAGAGTGACTATGGACTAAGATCTGAAGAGTAGCAGTGGGACCGAGGGACAAGCTATCTAAGTGGCTTACTTGTCTCTTGAGGGTTATGTCAATGACCTTGGATGACCCTATGTGATGTTCCATTGATTCCACTTCCTAAAGGTGACATAGGAGGTTGAATTGGATCGTAGTAACCTCTCGTCTCATGTTTACCCTAGTTGACATGGTTACTTTGGGTAGACCTAGGAGGGGCTTTTACAGTCAGGAAGTTGAGCTCAAATAATATAAAGCATGGGATGACAACATCATTGGGGCTTGATTGTGGGAGCAATACCATACCATGTGCATTCATAATGGGGGATATAGATTGATGAAAAAATACATAATATATTGAGCATACAATAGGCGGTAAAGGGCCTTTATATTGGTAGGTATAAAAATGGAGCTGAAAGTTAATGAAGAAATATAAAGGGGTATAAAAATTGTCAATGAAAAAAATGGATACCTACGATATATAGAGAAAGTATGGTATTTTTAAATTGAGAAGCTGTATTGGATTTGTATTGGTAGGGGGTTAAATAATCTGATTTTCATATGTATTTTCCAATAGAAAATCAAATTAAGGGTGGATTCTAGTATGCCATGAATGCACGTGATATGTGAGAGGTTCATTGATTGAAGTCCCCATGGACAAAATTTACAAGATTATTATTGTTTTAGTAGCAATACCTCATGTAAGATATGAAACAAATTAGATTATTGCATATAAGGATGATAGAAAGGTTTGAAAACCCAATCATAAATCAAGGGTACATGAAAAAGAACTCCAAGAAATTGTATTCAAGGAAAGTCATCTATTCTAGTAGGTCAATGAATTTTTTTTCTCAATGAAGTATTGAATCGAGTACTAAATTTCCTTTCTAAACATATAGAAATCCTAGAATCTTGAGAAAAATATATCAATATCTAGATGTGCATTTAAACTCTGCATTATTATTTCTCAACCCACATATTTTAGAGAAGCATTTAAAGACAAATGTTGGGACATAACAATGGATGAGGAGATGGATTCCATAGAGAAGAATGATAAATGGGATCTAGTCAAATTACCAAAAATTAAATATTTCATTTGTGTAATAGGGGTTTACAAAAGCAAGTTTAATGAGAAAGGAGAGGTAGAGATGTACATTGTAACACCCCTCCATTTTGTGTCAAGCTATTGAAAACCTAAGCTCTAGAAAGCTAGGTATGAGGTGTAATATGAAAATAAAATACATTATCACTTGGAAAAGAGAGACACCAAGAGATGATATTCTTGCCAAATCCCATTGAGGAATGGGACAATATAAATATTTCATGATAAAGCTTCTAGATGTGATTCTAGATAATCTTGATGGATTGGGGATAAATATCCATCAGATGGATTGGAGATAAATATCCATCAAGAAAAACATAAAATTTTTGTGGGAGATAAAGGCAAGAATTTATGAGGAAAATCCTCACGGGAGATGTAGGCGATATTTTCCGAGAACGAACTAGGCAAGTGGATAAAAATCCATAAAAGAGGGAAGCCGCTAATGAAAACCATATCATGCAAGAAGGAATTTAATACCCACTGCATAGATCAATTATAGGCAATTGATCCATGGCAAGAACATCAGCTTTGAGGGATCAGAGGTGGTTCATGGTTGGGTGATGGCGCTATCCTCTCCAAGTGATGTTGTCCTCATTTTATATCTTGTTCATTTCACATGCATGGGATCTTCTTTATATTGGTCTCATACCCTCTATGTCATTAAACCATATAGCTCAGTTGTATAGATGATGTGTTATTGGTATGTATGGAAATAATAGAAGTCTAAGTCATGTGACTCTTAATGCATCTAGGTTAGTGGTGGAATCATAGTAGATAGCTATTACTACCTATGCCAAGGAGTTAGTTTACTCATGATCAACTCTGCATGTGTCCATTATGCAATAGTAGAATAGTTTATACTAACTTTGTTTATGAGATCGTCATATGTTAATGTTCATATAGCTATTGAATATAAACTTGATCTTGATTAAATGTAATGAATGAATATAGTATGCCTTTTGATGAGCACCAATACTGCAACAAGGATGTTGCAACTCATGGGCTACAACTTTTACTTATTAACCTTGGGTTCATACAAACTTGTAGGTGACAGTGTTGTATGCACAAGTAAAAGTGAAGGTCTTTCCTGTTGTCATTATTCGTCTGGCAAGACCCCAGGGCTTCCAAGCTAGACTTCTATAGAGTGAGAAGAATCTTCATTCTTTGACAGAAGAAGAGAAAATATACTCTATGAGAGCTACTCTATTGTAGTAATGAAGAAAACAACATGTAATGCTAAATCAGACCATATCCTAATTAACCATTTAAACAACTATGTTAGGAAGAATTGCTAAATCAATAGTAAAAAAATGCTATTATCTAAGATGCAGAATTAAAAGAGCATCAAACCATACTAATGCGTAAGCAAAAAACTAAACTAAATCTGTTTTCATCTTTTTGGTTTTTTAAAGACAAAATCAAGAATGCAAATTAATTGTTCTTATGGATGTGACAAATGGATGGATGGTGATTGAGGATGGCTAGAATGTTTATGGAGTGGTTGGATGGTGTGAAAGGGTCCAAGAAGGCCTTTTGTGACTTCTTAGACGTTCCCCATCAATTTGGCCTCAAAACAGGCCATTTCAGGAAAACCTACAGGATGTACTAGAAACCTACAAGATGATACTATAGGAATTACAGGAAACCTATAGGATATAGTCAAGATCCAATTGTGAGGTGTTGGAGGTGTTGGGAAGCTTGCAAAAGGTTTATGATGACTGGATTTGGGTGTTAGAAGGTCTAGTACCACTCAGGATTCAATATCCAAGATAAGAGGTGGGTAGATTCGCTCAATGTTATAGAAAAACTATTGAAGAGATGATGGTGGAACAAGAGATGGCTAAGGTGGATGAAGTGGAAGGTGGGTCCTAGTGATGAAGATTGGGTCTCCTCTTGAGGTACCTTCTCTTCCTAAAACATGTCTGTCTTCCAAGAATTATGCAACAAGATACATTTTCATAAGCTAGAAAAGCATGAATCAATTGCCTATATTATGCATGAAGAAAGTTGTTGAAGGGAATGAAAGCATGAGTGAGATCTTATTGGTAAAATGGAGATGTAAAAATATGGCAATGAAATCTACCTTGAGACATGAACCAAATACTAAATCAAAGACAACAAAATCCGAAGTTCATGCAATTACTAAAAATTTGTGTTTTTGGGGATGCCAAAGGGTCGCTTCCTCAAGTCATGGTCCCAAAGGAAGGAAGTGAGGCCGAGACACCTATTGACAACCTTATGGTGATCCTTTTTCTCCTTGCTAACCTGCTACTTGAAATAAGGCACAAATTGAAGAAAACTATCACCCAACCAATCTATTGTACACTATTATGATGGAAATGCATCTACTAAGCAAATGAATAATTAAACTATGAATCTACACTAGCATACATGTACAATAAAGAGGAGCCTTGGTTGATACGGTTGGGCCCTAACCCAAGAGCTTTAGCCCTCTTATTTAACTTAGTGTTGGTCCAAAACAAAACTCATTCTTCTTACCAAAACAATGGATTACATCAAAAACTGTCACAGGTCTTACAGCTCGAAAAAAGAGTATAGTTTTACAATAAAAATCCAAATCCTACTGAGATCCTAGTCCTCTCTACTTATACATCTGAAGTCTCTAACGACTTCCTTAAAATTAGGGAGGCTCGGCTCCCAAACTCGAGATAAAATGGTGCTTTGTCTTTCATTAGCTCAGTTGCCTTTTAGTCCTCATGATTTGGATATTTGCACTCTGAGATGATGGAGGAATATTCAAATGGAGGGGTAGTAAATGAGGAGGATTTACCTCCTATAATCCCTCTCCCTTGTCCCATTCGAGTTTTGACCATGGTCTTTGCCAAAATTCCTTGATTTTATCCTTTAATCCTGCATTAAATGCACATTAGACCATAAATAAAAATATCCAACTCTAACTCATCTCATAAATAGAATATAATCAAAAGTATGCAATAAGTTATGAGAATAGTTGGTTTGACTAAGCGAGGAGGTGAATTAAGGCCCATATAATTACCCAATGATTAGGCTCATCATCACCCCCCTACTGAAAGTGTTTCTCATCCTCTAAGAAATATGTCAATAGCCATATCCTTCATGCCTTTGGTAGCCTCTCTGACATCCCATGCCTCTACTATGGTCACCTCTTCTTGTTCATAAAATCCTTCTTTCTTTTTGACTTGTTCATAGTACCTCTTTCCTTTGTCTTCTTTTCTCCCTTCTAACATCCATAAGAGTAGTGGTGGACATACTTTTATGCCTATCCAATTGACCTTCAACCTTTGCATAGATTGCTTATACATAGGTGTCCTATTGAGTACCTCTGCCAACCTTTGAGGGGAGTGATATTCTCTTATCTTCAAGTTGTATGGCACTGTGTTCCATCTCCTTAGGAAAACATGTATACTATCATCTCCTAGTAGCCTAAACATGTCCTCAAAATGCAAAATTGCTTGCTCTTGGGCAACAAGATATCTGGGTGCCAATCGAGGATCATTTTCAATCAAATTATGGGTACTGATGAGGGCCATGGGGTTCTATTGTTTAGCTCTGATAAAAAGAGGTTCAGTCTACTCTCTAGCCAATAACCTTTTCATCTTTGTAGCTCTTGAATCCACATGGTTCATGTACGAAACCTGTTATCACTCAGGTTGTTCCCTACTTCCTGTAGGGAATATAGCCGAGGTAACCACTAACCAATCTTTTAGCTACAGGTCCTAGCCTACCTGCAACGAGAGAGGGCTCTGTCTTTGTAATTTAGCTTTGTTTTGAAGTGTTTTAGGCTAATTATGATGAAAAAGGTTTGGTTTTAAGTTTGTTGGATGGTGATCTGAAACAGAACTGGGATGCAAGTATATAACTATTTTTTCCATTGGGCAATGGAGTCACTGAGAGTGTAATTATTGAAAGGGATTCTTGGTGAAAAGGTAGTGCTACAGAGCAGGATAGGCAAGCTAGAAACAATTTTCAAATATGGAAATTATGGAATGAAGTCAGGGAATGAAAGGCAATCAAGAATCTTTCATTATACTGGCATAGGGAAAATGTATGAATATTGTGTAGGAGCAATTAAGGATTCCTAAACAGTATTCAAAATGAGAGAACTAGTGCGAACATGAGTAGTTAAGAATTCATATTTATGACTAATCCTGAAGAAAACATAATAAATAACAGAGATTGAACATAAGGTGCATTCAAACAAATCTTATGCTATTCTTCTTCTCTGTTACCAAGATTATGAAACATAGATGATATTTACGAAATAGAAAACATAAGACACAGTTTAGTATAACTTAATGTTCCATAGCACGACACAGGAATTCTGTAGCAAGTCCGAGAACATCCAATCCACCTTCAGATCATTCAGACACGATGAACTTCAACAGCCATTTGTATTGACACAGTCTGGTATCTTACACCGCAGTTCAGAACGAAGAATTCATCAACCCTCAATACACTTCTTTTACAAGTATATATAGGAGTTTTTACAAAATATCCCATAGGGAAATATCTAGACATCAATGTATCCATCTACTTCTGACATAATTAATAACGATTTGTCGAAAAATCGCACAACAATAACTGAGGAATTTAAAGCTCTTTACTCATTGAGGCAGGTGTCCTATGTGTTGTTGACCTTTTGACTCTGGCTGTCGGTGGGTAACCGCTTCCTTGAAATGTTGTCCTGTAGTGCTGTCGTTTGACACCTGTTCTGCACTTTTGAATATTAGCACGAATTTCAGCTACTGTTAGCTTGAATTTTATTGTAGCTGAGCTACATCATACAATTTCCTTATGCAATCCATCAATGGGAAGAGATTCAAACCACTTTAAAAATCTGAAGCAGACTTTGCCACCAATCCTCAGTTGGAAATTAATGTTTTCTTAACTTGTATAATGTTTCATCAGCTTCAGTGTAGCTATAATAATTCGGCCAAACTGGAAAAAGGTGTGCTACCTCATGCTCTATGTAAAACAAATCCTCCAGCTTGTCATATAAACTCTGCCCTCTGGGAGGGACTACTTCTTCTGTGCCGTTGGATGATGCTGTGATTTGATTTTGTATGAAGGTGCTGAGCCTGTTTGCATACTGTTCCTGCTTTAATAGCCTTCCATCACTAGTAACCAGGTTGGGTAAACCTTTGGTTTTTCAAATTTGCAAGCCTCTGTCTAAAAGCATTTACCTCTATCTGCATTTCCTCGCACTTCCTTTCTATAGTCTGGACAAAATTCCTCATGGTGAGCACCTTCTTGACTCTTACTATAGTCTCTGTCCTGTTCTGGATGTTTAGTGTTGCCAACTGGTCACCAGTACTAGTATTCAAAAAGTGAATCAATCGAGAAGCTTGCTCAAGCTTATTCGCTAGCAATATTCTAGCTTTATGAGTTTCATCCTGAGCTACAACCATCAATTCTATTTGGTCAAAAATGGTTTGTATTCCTGTCCATTGTCCAGCAAGAGATTGACCAATCTTATTCCACAATTTTTTTTTTTATCTCAGTCAAGGTCCTATGGAGAGTGAGGTCTTTCTCCAAGGCTTTTATGTTATTTTCCAGGGCCTTTACTTCCCTGGTTTTCTCAGCAACTGTCATTTTTGACTTATCATAACTAGCCTCAATCTTGGCTAGCTTTTCTTTTGTTTCCTTCATCTCTGCCATTTGCAATTCAAGAGCCTTAATCTCTTTCATCATGGCCTCCATGCTCAAGCTGGCCTCTTGCACTGCTGCTACTGCTGGATCTGCTGAAGTCGATGCACCTGCTGCTGAAGTTGAACCTGGGGGAGGTGCTGCTGAAGTAACTGTTGTTGAAGGAGCTGTAATTGTTGGAGCTAGTACTATTGGAGCAGTTTGGGATGGTTGAGGGGCCAACTCTGGTTGTTTCCCTCGTTGAGCTTCCTCCAATGATTTCTCTATTTCCATTATCCTTTCATTCATCCTCATAAGTAGACTTACCACCTCCTCCACTTCTTGTTGTTGTGCTATTTCTGTAGTTTGAGGATGGATGGTGACTGGCAGCTTCATTTGTTTTCTTAATGCTGCTATTTGTTCCTCTTTTTTTCTAATCAAGGCCTATCTGCCTTTGGGATCTTTGGGATCATGTCCCAACTCTATGATGATCTCCTCCAAGGAACCTTGTCTGCCAGTGTAGAATGAACTATTTCTCCTATCTTCTTATATAATTCAATCTGTTCTAGAGGATGAATATATTTTTCTAATACCTCCAGATTGGTTCTAATGTAATCTGCAGCTGACTGTGGCTGCTGTGTAATAGGCCTGAAGTGACTGAGTGTCATCTTCCCTGCTTCTATATCATAGGCTGCCATTAGCCTCCGCTAATTTGTCGGAGCCATTCTGATTAACTAGTTGTAAAGCTGAAACCTTATAGGCTTGTTTCTAGATTTAATCTCTGTGAATGCCTTCTTTATATCTGAGCCCCTTTGGGCCTATTGTTGGGAGGATGAAACCTCCCCCACTTGGTTGTTTCTCTTGCTCCTGTTGAAAGGAGCTGGCCGATGTTTCCAAGATAGGAGGGAACTGCTGCTCAGAAGTCCCCTCACCCCTGATGTTTCCCATCGTCTCTTCAGTGATTTCCTCCTCGGCATAGGGGTTTAGGCTCTTCCTTTTTCCTCCTTGCTGGTTTTTGGATGTCTGATGTGTTCTATACCTCTTTTTACCTCTTTCATCATTGTGAGGAGTTTGTAGCACAGGGATTTCAGGTGCTTTTGTTTGTGTTAAAGGGCTTTGCTCTTCTCCCTTTTCTGGATTTGAGGATGGCTGCTCCTCCATTGTGCTTTGCTGTTCAGAATGTTCAATTTCTTTGCCCTTTTCTGCTAATGATATGGTTGTTTGGTCAATTTAGTGTTGTCTAAATTGCTATCATAAATTGTCAACCCGGGGCTCGTAAGCTGATGAAGTGAATTGTACAATATATACTTAAGTAGCCTTTCCTAATTCTTTTTGTCGTTTTTAGTTTACGTTTGGCTTATCTTCCTAATGTGATGTGATGAAGTTATAAACAAGTGAGTGAATGTGTGTGTATGTGGTGATTTCTAAAATGATTCTTAGATTTAAAAGAGAAAAAACTTGAGCAATAACCTGAAATGGAATTAAAGCTTTGAATGAAAGTAAAGCATCAAACAAAAAGACCAATGGCACTAGTCCAATACCTTTACTGCTGATAAGAATGAAAATGACATCTATATTAACTCAACTGAAAGCAAGGACACTACTCTAACTTTTCTATTGAATCTAAAGCAATGCAAAAATTAAATGACAAATCACACTACTTAATTCTCTCTTAACATTATGCCTTTAGCTAAATTGATCATGTGAAAAGAGTTAGGAGTGAATTAGCAATATGAGTCTAAAACTAAATAAACCAAGCTGCAATTAAATGATGTTTTGGTCCCATAAAAGTTAGTGAATTATGATAAATAGAACCATTAAGAGATTAGCAACTTGACAAGACTTACTAAAGTAAACTAAGTAAGGAACTAACTAAGCAAGGAAATTACTAAAAATCAGAGCGAAAGTCAGTAGTTTAGATAAGACAACTTCAGATGCCACTAGTGTTAAAAAGAAGTAAAAGCACACTGTCCCGGGCTCCTAATCAAA
>APFE030305688.1:53869-63889 GCA_000404065.3 Pinus taeda
AATCAAAGCTGTAAAAACACACTGATCAGTCATGAAAAGTACAGAAATGTAAAGCAGCATAATTCAAAACTATACATTAATATACATGATCCATTAAAGAAAAAGAAATGCAGGAAAGTAAATTCAAAGGCTACTGTACAATGGTTATAGCAGACAGGGGCCCTCCATCCACTTCAACCAATTAAAAGATCAGCTACGCGGACAGAAACAAAACTATCTTCTTTGAATTAAATCAACTCATAATAAAACACAGTGGAGAGCGTAAATGCTTTATAAAAGAGTCTTTAAACAAAGTTTACAACAGCAAAAGATTAACTTACAAAAAGCTCTCTAATCAGCGTATAGAAACGCTTTATTTATAGCAAGAACATCAATTGTCCTGTGTGTAAACTAAGCTAACTAACAGCTAGGAAAAAGACACGTTCAGCAGCACCGTGCACGGATCTAGGGAATGGTCATCATGGTTTAATAAATCCGATGTTGGATTCTTGTCCCCTGCAGTCTTCGTGGCTGAAGAAGAGGCCAGCTGTGACTTACGTGCTCCAACTAAACACGCAGAGCCGTGCCACCGTTTGCCACCTTGCCGTTTGACCAGAGCTACCTCCACGTTGACCAGGGGTGTAGACGGCCAGTTTGGCTAAGTTGACAGCACACACACCATGTACATGGTCATACAAACTTGCCCATGTGGCTCTTTTCTCTGAAGGACACCTGGATCATAGCAAACAAGAAAATGGCTGCGGAATCTGGGATCAGCTGCGGAATCAGAGACCGACTGCGGAAATCCTGTATTAGCTGTGGAATTGCAGCACTTGAACCAAAAATCTAAACCAACAGTCAATCATTAGCATAATTAGCAAATCATGTTAAAAAGTCCTATAATGCAATGAATTGAACAAGTTGATGAAGGAAATGATGACAAAGGAAGGAAATGAGTAGGAAAAGGCTGTTGGGAGGATGGGTAAATGAGTGCAGTTTTGAGGCTCAACATACCCCCACTGTGAAGGTGTTGCATGTCCTCATGCAACCAAAACTTTGTCATGATTTTTTCAATTCACATGCTCAGATGCCTCTGCCAAGACATCCAACCTTCTCCTTTTTCTTCTTACTGCCAAATTTGTTCTTGGTTTCATAACCGAACACCTAAACTTCAAGTTAATCAAGGCCCTACTCAATTTCTTGCATTTCTTCTTCAATTTTCTATTCTTTTTCTGCCAAAGACCCAAGTGAAGCATTGTATTATCATGGACCATTTTGTCCACTTTACTTTGTTCTTTCAATGCTTCATTCTCCTGCTTAATGTGCCGGTTCAAGACTTCCAGCTCAAATACCTCTTGTTTTAGAGATTTGACCTGTTCATCATGAGGTACTATAGTGCTTGGAACGGCAGCAGATTGCTCTAAATTCTCCAAGTAATCATATGCTTTCTGCTGGTCAGGGTCTATGTCAAGTGTTTGTCTTGGTCTAAATTCAAATTCTTGAAGACTGCTTTCTCTTTCTTGCTGGAAGGGACTTTCCTCTCGTGGAGGACTTAGCTCAACATCTAACTGAATTGGAGTCTTCTCAGGTGTGCCCAAATCAACAAAATGGGACTGTTTTCCTTTGGTCACACTCAGTTTTCCCTTCAACCTACTGCTTCTCCTCACTTGTACATTAGTGCTCTTTTGCTGGGCACTATGTTTCTCTTTCTGTTTTCTCTTTGAGAGGGTAGTGGCTTGAAGTTGTACTAATCTGTCAGCTAGTGTTTGGGATTCTTCTTCAATTGAGGGCTCAGATGAAGGAAATGATTCTTGCAAAATGGCTTTCCCTTTATCCCCTTTTTGTCTTTTAGTTCTGTCTCCCTTTTTTCTTTCTTCTCAGGTAGTTTCTTGAGCAGTCTTTTGAGCAGTCTTTTGGGCAGTTTCTTTAGCAGTTTCCTGGTCAGTAATTTCTTTCCCTCCTCTCCTATTTCTCTTTGGTATCCTAGGAGAGCTACTAGAGGCTTCAGCTACCTCTTGAAAATGGTTTCTAATCAGAAACTTCTCCCATGTATCATTTTTAGTTTTCAATTGCTCCTCAATTAAAATCTTAATGAGTCTATGGTGATACAAGTGGGGTTCAATGTTTCCCACGTGTTTCTGAATAGTGGTACACATTTTCTTTAGACTAGCTAATAAGAAACAAGGTAGATTGATAGCTCGGTCATCCATAAAGTGCATCATGATTCTTGTATGGTATATATACATGACACCAAAACGGCCTTCACATGTTAAAATTTTTTGAACAAGCAACAGTAATGAAGTCCATTCCTCTTTAATGACACGTACAGGGATTCCCTTAGTGAAAATGGAGGTATCCATACCCGGATTCTTGAGCATTTTTCTCCACTCTTGATCTTCAATTGTTCTGTTTTTGAACCAGCGTTCTCCTTTTTGAGGCAAATCGGTTGTTGTGGCCAGGGTGCTCTCTGTTATGGTGAACTGCAGGTCACCTACCTCCACGGTTTTCCCGTCAAATGACCGGGCAAATGCATTAGTCATCTCCTTATGCTACCCATTAAATTTCTGAATGAACTCCAGCCATTCGGCTCTCTGCAATGCTTCTTTTACCTGTGGGTAACCCTCTAAAAACATTGAACCCTCCGATTCTGCTCTTAACAATTTCCCCATTCTCGATTCTCAGCTTTACTTAAAGCTATGACAGTGGGATATGGACGCTTGAGGAGAATGCTTTACGGGAAAACAGGGGAATTACGGTTGTACAGAGTAACCATAATGTAATAAACAGTGAGGTGAGGAAAAACAGAGAGGGATTTTACAATGAAACAAGAGTGGTGTATGAAAATGAGAATGGAACTAGTTGTATGAGGGTAGAAAACAAGACGGCTACAAGTTTTATGCATGCGGGTGCAACGGTCAAATTTGTAAGCTTCGAGTGGCTGCATACACTTGGCTGTGGAAATGATCATATGTAGAGCCGTAGTACACTGGTATACGTCACTGAGGTACAAATAATTAATGGAAGAGCAGCTCATATCAAGTTCAAATCAATAGGGATTAGGAAACCGTTAGGAGGGTGATGAGGTGGATTAGGCGTGATCGTGGACGATGAGTGGGATAATCTTGTCAATCATTACATTAAGTGACTCCCACCACGATTTGAAAACTATGCAAAAATGATATTAAACTGTTGATTAAAAATTTTGGAACATACCTTTATATATTTGCATTTCATCCCTTTGTTGATTCTGGTGGCTAAATTTTGATTTCCTTCTGGCCTTGTAGGTGCTATGTATCCTTGCTGCTCTTTGATGATGATACCTCTGACTGTAAATTTTTTTTTTCTTTTTGTCACAGAATTTCTTTGTTTGCAGAGACAAAGTGTATTGGCTGTGGAAACTCGGTATGAGCTGCGGAATCTGCAACAACACTTTTCTGCCTGCACAAAAATGATTAGAACAAATTTATCTGAATGGAATAGTCCTGAGAGGGACTTTATTGGTGGAAATGAGATGGAATGAGTGAACTGGGAAAAAATGAAGTGGAATGGAATGAAATGGAGTGAAAAATATGGAGTGAGGCGAAATGGAATGAAGATGGAATGATGATGCAAAGAGAGAGATTTTTTTTTGGAAAATATAAAGTGTCAGGTGACCCTGATTTTCACCTTATATTTTCTGCATAAGACTGCCAATCCAAGATTGATTTTCAGGATTATACACATTTTTATTTTTATTTATTTAAATTTTTTGTTTCAGAAAGAAACAAAGATTAGGCTGATGGAGGAGAAGAATTCTTCTCCACTAGCCTCATTGCAGAATTTTCTTGAAACACTTTGACAAAGTCCTCTTTTCAGAGTGGCTTATGATAGATCTTCAAGCGGTGGCCATTCACAATAAGAGGAGTTTGGAACTCATCAATAGTCTTAATTTGGACTGCTCCATTACTAAAGACCTCATCAATCTCATATTGCCCAAGCCAATGAGTTTGAAATTTCCCTTTTAAGTCTTTAAACTTTGAGTCAAACAGTAGCGCCCAATCTCCTTTTTGAAACTTTTTCTCTTTGATAAACCGATCATGCCATTTAGTCCTTTGGTGCTGAACTAGATCGGTCCTCAGAATTGCATCTTGTCTTATTTCATCTAGCTCGTTTAGCTGGTCCATTCTATGCTTTTGGGCTTCTGATAAGCTCATCCCCAACTGAACTGCCATCTTGAAGGTCTTGATTTGAAACTCAATGGGGAGCAAGACTTCTTTCCCATAAACAAGTTCATAGGGAGAATGTCCTGTTGTGTTCCTCCATGTAGTTCTATAGGCCCACAAGGCTTAAGGAAGCCTCTCTGCCCAATCTCTTCTGTGGAGATGAACAGTCTTGGTGATGATGCTCTCAAGAAATTTATTTGTAGATTCCACTTGGCCATTTGCTTGCGGATGGTATGGAGTAGACTTTCTGTGCTTGATTTTGTATTCCTCCATCAGCTTTTCCATCAATTTATATGTAAATTGACTTCCCTGATCTGTTACAATTTATCTTGGGACACCAAAACGAGTGAATATATCCTCAAAAAGAAATTGAACAACTGAATTTTCAGTGGCAGAAGGGCAATGCCTTGGCTTCTACCCACTTAGTAACATAATCAATGCAAACCAATATATACTTTTTCTGTTTGGATGGTGGATTAATAGGTTCAACGAAATCTAGAGCCCATTTCTCAAAGGGTTCGATGAGTACCTGTGGCTGTAGAGGCATTTCATTTGAAGGAGTTGGTCTCCCAACTCTTTGGTAGCTGTCACACCTTCTAACATATTTCTTTGTATCCTTGAAGAGAGAAGGTCAATAATATCCTAAAGAAAGGATTTTATAGGCCGTCCTCTTGTCAGCAAAGTGTTCGCTGCATGGTTCATCATGACATGCCTTAATAATGTCAAGCATTTCATCTTCCCGCACACATCTTCTGATCACACAATCTAGCCCTGTTTTGAACAATTCATTAGAAATCCAAGAATACTTTGAGCTCTCCTGAATGATTTTCCTTTTCTCATTAGGAAATAAGTGTGAAGGCAGCTTCCCTATAACTAAATAGTTAGCAATATCTGCATACCAAGGAGTTTTAGTAGTTACTGCAAACAGATATTCATCCAGAAACTTATCCTCTACTGGAGAATCTTCATTAGTATTTTGAATTCTAGACAAGAAATCAGCTACTGTATTTTGTTTTCCTGGTCTATCTAACACAGTAATGTTGAATTCTTGTAAAAGTAAAAGCCATCTTGTGACTCTGCCATTGGTAACAGGTTTATTCATGAGATATCTAATGGCAAAATGATTAGTATGGAAAACAGTTTCATAGCCTGTTATGTAGTGTCTAAACTTGTTGATTGCATGAACAATGGCTAAGAACTCTTTCTCAGTCACAGTATAATTTAACTCAGTGGGAGTCAAATTTTTACTGGTGTAATAAATGGCATAAGGAATTAAATCCTTTTGGCCCAACACAGCTCCTAGAGTTGTATCTGAAGCATCTGTTGAAATGTGAAAAGGGAGTTTCCAATTTGGTCCCCTCAAAATGGGTGCTTCAGATATTCTAGTTTTTAAAGCTTCAAATGCAGACTGACAGTCAGGATCCCATTTGAATTCACAGTCCTTTGTGAGTAATTTAAAGAGAGGAGATGCTATTTTGGTGAAGTTTTCAATAAATCTTCTATAATAACCAGTAAACCCAAGAAAACTTCTAACATCTTTTTGACAATTTGGAATCAGTAGCTTGGAGATGACTTCAACTTTTGATCTATCAACCTTAATTCCATCTCCTGAAATATGGTGACCCAAAACAATCCCTTCAGTAAAAATCATAAAACACTTCTCATGACTTAATGAAAGGTTTGTCTCTTTACACCTAATAAGAACTTTTTCCAAATTTTCTAATGCCTCTTCAAATGAATCACCATAAACTGTAAAATCATCCATTTAAACCTCTACACAATCATGAATTAGATCAGAAAAGATTCCTAGTACTGCCCTTTGGAATGTTGCAAGTGCATTACATAATCCAAAAGGGAGTACTCGGTAGGCGAAAGTTCCCCATGGACAAGTATATGTGGTCTTGTCTTGATCTTCAAGTGCTACCTGGATCTGATTGTAACCACTAAAACCATCCAAGAATAAGAAATACTTTTTGCCTGTTAAAGTATCTAAGACTTGATCAATAAAGGGTAAAGGAAAGTCGTCCTTCAAGGTTGCTTTGTTCAATTCTCTGTAATCAATGCAAACTCTCCATTTACCATTCTTTTTGGGTACTATAACCAAAGGGGAAACCCACCGGCTATCTGAAATAGGGTAAATGAAGTTTACATTAAGTAACTTTTGGAGTTCTTTTACTATCTCCCTAAGGTTTGGGTTCATCCTTCTTTGAGGTTGTCTGATTGGTCTGCTATTTTCCTCAATGTAGTTGTGATGAATGCAAGTCTTAGGATCAATCCCTTTCATATTGGTATACTCCCATGCAAATGCAGTAGAATGTTTCTGTAAGATTTTGGTTAGCTCCTCCTGTTGTGATTTTCCAAGTTTTTGTTGATGTTTAGTGTTTTTCCTGGAAAGATTTCAATGGCAGAACTACCAAATTCTTCCATAGAGAAAAGAGACATTTGTCTAGATGATAGACACTCTATGTCAGAATTCAACTGAAATTGTGTGGAGTCATATTCTGAAGATGGTTCAAAATTTTGTAATGTGTTCAGAATTTGACTATCTTCACTAATCTCAGAAATGGTAAAGACAGGTTGTATAGTATCTTCATCGTCGATCCACTCATTGTCTCCTATTTCTGTGATTGCTTTTGTTGGAGGATACAGATTGAATTTCTTTGTCGAATTACCATCAGAAATGTACATATCCCCTGACCTACAACTTATGAAAGCATCAACTGTGGCTAGCCAAGGTCTTCCTAAAATAAGAGGATGTCCTCCTAGATTACTCTTGGGGGTTAAAATCATGAAATCCACTGGATATTCCCAATATTCTAGGGAGACAGGAATGTATTCTAATACACCATCTGGTTTAATAATTGATCGATCTGCTAGTTGCAATAAAGTAGGTGTAAAGAGAAGGTTAGGAAGTTTTAGCTGTTCCATAGTTTGTCTGCTCATAATGTTAATAGCAGCCCCTAAGTCAATCAAAGTATTTGGTATTTCTACCCCATTGATATGTGTTTTGACAATTGGACTACCAGGGTCTACATATTTCTGCATGGTAACTTTCCCATCATAATGTTTGCAATTTTTCCCACCAGGTGGATCCTTCTGGTATCTCTTGGTTTCCTTCCTGGTCTTTTAAGGCTCAACTCCTTTATTGTTTTCGCTAGGATAGGAATTTCTTTAATGGCTTGTAACAAGGGAATCTTGATACAAACATTTTTCAATTCATCTAGGAAACTATAGTCAGGCAACCAAATTTGTTTTTCCACTCCTTTGTCAATTTGTAATCTTTCAGGAAAAGGAGGTGTGGATAGAGATGTAGGCAGCTCAACTATAAGAGTTGTGGGGGGTAATTCTTTTTCTTTTCATTTTTGAGTGCTTGGGTTTTGAAGAGATGCTTCAGAACCCTTATTGGCTACAAGAGAATCTTCCTCAGAAATGCTTTGTTTTTTAATATTTATAGAAGGTTTATCTAGAACTCTACCTTATCTAAGTTGTACATCATTAAGAGGAGCGATCATATAGGCAGGAAATTGAAATTGTAGACCTTCCATCATGAAAGCATTTTGAGGATTTTTATTATTGGGGTTCGGTAATGGCTGAGAAGGAAGTTGATTTCACTTTTGTTGAAGCAAGAGTTGAGAATTTGAATGTTGTTGAGAGGATTGTTGTTGTTGTGGAAATGGCAATGATAATTGTGGATTTTGATTTGGAAATTGTGGAAATTGTTGATGTTGAAAAGATGGAGGATATTGATAAAATTGAGCAAATCTCCCATAAGGATTCCGCATACCTTGCATCCATGCTTGAAAGGGATTTTGAGGTTGGGACCAAGGTTGTTGCCAAGGATTCCAATTTGGTGGAGGTTGAAAATTCATAGGGTTGTTAAACCCTTGATTTTGTTGCCCCTGCCAAGGTATCCTTGCAACAAAACAGAGTGATTCAATGGTACTTGGATCTTCCTGAAAAACAGCTTTGAGACCAGGGATTGAAGGACAATCCTTGGTTTCATGATTCTCTGAACAGATCACACATGTTTCTACAACCTTTGCATCCAAGGGACACTCCCTTACAGCATGTTTCTTTCTACACTTTGAGAAAAATATAGCTAAAGCTTCAACTTCTGCTTGTTGTTTATTATGGATCTTGAGAGTGTCTAGTTGTTCACTAAGTCTTCCTAAGATATCATTTCTGAATTCATCAAGAATATTGCCTATCTCAGCCCCACTTACTGATCCAGTTGCAGATTTGTTTGCTCTGAGGAGAGAAGGATCTCTAGGCCCTTTTTGAGTTTTAGATTTCCCCCGTGAGAGATGAACACATAGATCTGCTATATCATGAAGTGGAAGTTTGAGATATGTCTCCTTTTCCCATCATGTTCAAAATATCTATCCATTCATCTCCAATAGCTTTTAATAGAAGGGCTTTCAAGGTTTCCTCATCCAAGTTACTCATTTTTGCTCTTTTCAAATTATATTGAAATCTTTCAAGTAAATCCTCCAAATTTTCATCTTCTTTTTGTACCATCTTGAATACCTCATCCTTGTGATTGGTGGGCATACAATAGTCCAGGTACCTATCAAAAAATGTTTTTTTCATATCATTCCAAGAACCAATGGATTGAGTGAGTAATCCCATGGACCATTTCAATGCTGCTCCTTTCAATGTTGAAGGGAATAGTTTGAGTTTTTGAGCATCCTCCAGATAATCATAAGTTGGCCATACCACCTCAAACTCAAATAGAAATATCTCATTGTCCTCATTTCTTAATCCATGAAAGTTTTGGAGGACAGATGGCGAAATGTTTTTCATTGTGGCTCGGGAGTCATCATCGACTATGGGAAATCCAAATGAATTGTCTCCATTCCTATTTCCTCCATTGTTACCTCTACCTCCTCCATTATTTCCTCCTCCACCTCTACCTCTACCTCTACCTTCTCCAAGTCCGGTTTCTCTTTCTTCTGCCATGGTAGTTTCTTCAGAGACCTCAAAGTTCTCTGGTTCCTCTACCAAGGGTGAATGAGGAGGAATTTCTCCTTCTTCCTCAGGTGATTCTATTTCTTCAATTACAATCTGTCTCCTTGTGGAAGAAAGGAAAGAATCTCCTTCGGATTCAATAGATGGTATGGGAGAGTCAACTACTGCTTCTTGGATTCCAGGAATCCTAGAGCTAGGAGTATGAGTTGGAGATGATGAAGGTGTCACTTTCCTATTTCTTGAAGTGGATGGAGTTGTGAAAATCGAACTTCTGGCTCCAGCTAAAAACCTTCCCCTAGAATCTCTAGCTCTATGCACGTCATTTTTATTTTCCTTCAAGTCAGGGTAATAATTCTCTATCTGATCTTCCAAGTCACTATAGGTGCAAGAAGAGAGCATACTCAAGGAACTATTAAACCAATAAGTTTATCTTTTCTGATCCTCCAGATCACTCTAAGTGAAAGAGGAGAGCATACTTTGAGAGGTTATTAATTTTCCTTTCTTGAAATTTTTTTATTTTATTTTTTTAAGAATTGGCTACCTAATTTTCACTTCCCCGTCAACGACGCCAAAATGTTTGGTCAATTTAGTGTTGTCTAAATTGCTATCATAAATTGTCAACCCGGGGCTCGTAAGCTGATGAAGTGAAGTGTACAGTATATACTTAAGCAGCCTTTCCTAGTTCTTTTTGTCATTTTTAGTTTATGTCTAACTTATCTTCCTAATTTGATGTGATGAAGTTATAAACAAGTGAGTGAATGTGTGTGTATGTGGCGATTTCTAAATGCTTCTTGAATTTTAAAGAGAAAACTTGAACAATAACTTGGAATGGAATTAAAGCTTTGAATGAAAGTAAAGCATCAAACAAAAA
>APFE030305688.1:65440-102806 GCA_000404065.3 Pinus taeda
GCTATCATAAATTGTCAACCCGGGGCTCGTAAGCTGATGAAGTGAAGTGTACAATATATACTTAAGAAGCCTTTCCTAATTCTTTTTGTCATTTTTAGTTTATGTTTGGCTTATCTTCCTAATGTGATGTGATGAAGTTATAAACAAGTGAGTGAATGTGTGTGTATGTGGTGATTTCTAAAATGCTTCTTAGATTTAAAGGAGAAAAAACTTGAGCAATAACTTGAAATGGAATTAAAGCTTTGAATGAAAGTAAAGCATCAAACAAAAAGACCAATGGCACTAGTCCAATACCTTTACTACTGATAAGAATGAAAATGACATCTATATTAACTCAAATGAAAGCAAGAACACTACTCTAACTCTTCTATTGAATCTAAAGCAAAGCAAAAATTACGTGACAAATCACACTACTTAATTCTCCCTTAACATTCTACCTTCAACTAAATTGATCATGTGAAAAGAGTTAGGAGTGAATTAGCAATATGAGTCTAAAACTAAATAAACCAAGCTGCAATTAAATGATGTTTTGGTCCCATAAAAGTTAGTGAATTATGATAAATAGAACCATTAAGAGATTAGCAACATGAAAAGACTTGATAAAGTAAACTAAGTAAGGAATTAACTAAGCAAGGAAACTACTAAAAATCAGAGCGAAAGTCAGCAGTTTAGATAAGACAACTTCAGATGCCACTAGTGTTAAAAAGAAGTAAAAGCACACTCTCCCGGGCTCCTAATCAAAGCTGTAAAAACACACTAATCAGTCATGAAAAGTACAGAAATGTAAAGTAGCATAATTCAAAACTGTACATTAATATACATGATCCATTAAAGAAAAAGAAATGTAGGAAAGTAAATTCAAAGGCTACTGTACAATGGTTGTAGCAGACAGGGGCCCTCCATCCACTTCAACCAATTAAAAGATCAGCTACGCGGATAAAAACAGAACTGTCTTCTTTGAATTAAATCAACTCATAATAAAACACAGTGGAGAGCGTAAACGCTTTATAAAAGAGTCTTTAAACAAAGTTTACAACAACAAAAGATTAACTTACAAAAAGCTCTCTAATCAGCGTATAGAAACGCTTTATTTATAGCAAGAACATCAACTGTCCTGTGCGTAAACTAAGCTAACTAATAGCTAGGAAAAAGACACGTTCAGCAACACCATGCACGGATCTAGGGAACGATCATCATGGTTTAATAAATCCGATGTTGGATTCTTGTCCCCTGCAGTCTTCATGGCTAAAGAAGAGGCCTGCTGTGACTTACGTGCTCCAACTGAACACGCAGAGCCGTGCCACCGTTTGTAACCTTGTCGTTTGACCAGAGCTACCTCCACATTGACCAGGGGTGTAGACAGCCAGTTTGGCTGAGCTGACAGCACACGCACCATGTACATGGTCATACAAACTTGCCCATGTGGCTCTTTTTTCTGAAGGACACCTGGATCATAGCAAACAAGAAAATGGCTGCGGAATCTGGGATCAGCTGCGGAATCAGAGACTAGCTGCGGAAATCCTGTATTAGCTACGGAATTGCAGCACTTGAACCAAAAGTCTAAACCAACAGTCAATCATTAGCACAATTAGCAAATCATGTTAAAAAGTCCTATAATGCAATGAATTGAACAAGTTGATGAAGGAAATGATGACAAAAGAAGGAAATGAGTAGGAAAAGTCTGTTGGGAGGATGGGTAAATGAGTGCAGTTTTGAGGCTCAACAATGGCCTCCTTAGCTAGCTGCCTTGAAGTAGCAGTTGATGTGCTTTCTCCCACTGGTTGAGGCTGTGTGAAGGTGACCTGTGCAACATAATCTAGGTCAATTCGTTTCTCAATTTCTTTCATGTCTCTCTCTAATTTTTCTTCTTCAATGAGCTCTTCATCATCCAAGGTGACCTCTACCCATTCTGGTTGATTGGCATATTGTTCAATATGGGGGAGTAGCTGGTGTACATATCTTGAAAGCCTATGTTTGATTCTTTTAAAGCTTATGAAGTGTTCATGGTCATATGGTGCCCAGTAGAAGCTTTGTTTCATCATGAGTTCTTATCCTAGCATGTTGTCTGGGTCTTTCCATGCTTCTTCCCTTTTGTTGAAAACAAAGGGACCCAATTGGTTTCTGATATTAAGATGTGCCTTCTTGTTTTTCCCATGGAAATGGGTCAAGTCTGCATTACTGAATTTCCTGAAATATTCCAAGGCAAAAAGTCTCATCGGGACATATCTTGGCAGCATATACGGAGACAACTCACACCCATAAATTCTGATTACTGTGTGGTTTTGGTAGAAGTACCAATCACCAATGTTGTAGCCCTTAGAAAGATGCAATGTCCTTCGCATTTCAACAGTAAGCCTGGTAGGAGGAGTCACCATCAATAGGGAAGTAGTAGGGTAAATGAATAGGTTAATAAACTCACAATATGTGTATGGAGAATGGTGGACTTCATGGAAAACTAAGGTCCAATAAACAACAGATCTCCTCTCTCCCATTGGGTCTAATCTCTTGAGAGGAACCTTGAAACTATCTGGGTGATAGTAGAGCAGCAGGTGGTATATATAAGAAGTGTATTTAAACAATATTTCTCTCTCCATCATCATGAATTGCTCATGTATCTTGTTTTCTATGAATGTGGCATAGTCATACATGACAACAGAGGGCTGCCCTGGCGTGAATATGGTTAGGAGAAAGAATACAGTCTCATCCACAAATTCTCCTATTTTATATCCTAAGATGTATGAAATCATGTCCGCCATGATCTTGCCTGTTTCATTAAATGCAGCCTGATGATAGGGAGGAGGATGATCATATTGGCACTGTGGCTCCATAAAGAGCTGACTAACTCTTGATATTTCTACTTTAGAGAGCCTTGCACCCTGACCCAACAAGAGTTTCATTGTGAGGGGAACCAGAGTCTGAGGAGGCTCAAAGTTCAACATTTCATTTATAGCTTGAGGAGTGATATAGAAGAGCACAGACCCATGTGGACTGAGAATTGCCCTCAGAGTGGGTTCATAGTGTGCATGGCATAGGTGGATGAAATCAGGTAGCACATTGACTTCTAGAAGGTAATAGATGGGCATGTTGGATTGCCAAATCCCGAAAATATCAGTGTTATTCTTGTGATTGTGTTTGAATTGGCCCACAGCTTTGAGGTGAGAAGTAAGGCCCATTAGATCTCTGATCTGAAAGTCTCTATTTGCTAATGGTAGCCACTGTAAGTCCATATGTGGAGCATTTGAAGGAGCAATGTTCAAGGCTACTGGAGTCTCCATGTCTGATAGTGCTAGTATGGATGGCAACGTAGGTGTCAAACAGCGATAGGAAGTGGAATTTAAGCTCAGAGGATATTGGCAGCAGTATGAAAACTGACTTTCTTTCCCAAACCAATTTCTGTGTATTCAGTTTATGATGAATAACAAATTTACATCCCTTTGTCTTGGTTTTTCACACCATTTTTCCAAATCACAGGCTCTGTAGCAAGAATGCCGAGAGGATTTGTATTGAATTTTTTCCCAAGGGGGCAAGGTTGCAAAGGGAAAGGGAAACTCAGTGTTGCCCTTTCAGAAAATAGGTTGCAATTAATTGGAACAGGGCGCTCAGCTAATTTAACGCAAAGTTTGAGTGATTTGTGGAGTTTGCGAGCGAATTTAGATGAACAAAATGTAGGAATAGCTTGTTTGCAAAGGAGATTAGTTGAAATTTACAAGTTTCTTGTGAATTACCAACTCAATAAGTAATGTCGAACAGGGGAGGATTGGTAGGAGTGCTAATGGAGATAAAATGCAGGTACCTTCAGCAATTTTGAACAGAGAAGAGAAAAAACAGGGCATTCAGGTGAAATGCGGATAAATATCTCTTTAGAGGGTGCTGAGGACACTTGATAGGTACAAGTTGAGCTGCGGAGTGCTGCTGCGGAGCAGAATTGCAGGTTGACAGGTTGTAGAAGCTCTAGGAATGTAAATAGCGGAAAAATGCATGCACGTTGCTTACACAATGAAAAACAAAAATAAACCAAAAATAGTCGTTTTCACGACTTTTAACCAAATTTTGGAAATTTGGCGCTTTTTGGCGCTTTCCTCAGATGACGTCATCATGACGTATTTTTTGTCAAGTAGCAGGTATGGAAGATGACATGACGGGTGACGTAGATGATGACATCATCATGACACGGTGGCAGGGTGATGACGTCAGCAGGTGAGATGGTGCAGGTACAGCACAGTGGCAGGCGACATGGCGGCAACGTCATGCGGTGACATAAGCAAGCGGGGAGGGCAGTAAGTGGTTTGCGTCCGACCACTTTTGGTACGAGAGTGGTATGTGTCAGGGGCGACCAAATGCAATAGGAGGCCGACAGCTGTCCCAGTGTACGATGGTGAAATTATTGACCATTGGGTACTATCATACCGCTACGAAGGGGTTCCTGATATTCATTAGAGCCATCGGATCTGGGAGGGCCAATCCTACGGTGGACTGGAGGGCAAAGCAATCAGGGTTTAATAGAAACGTGCGCCCAATAAACGTTAATTATTCGCAGCTGCGGGTGGTTAAAACCTTAGGTTTTAGGTTTAATATGCGTCAGGATTTGGTTATTTTATCAATCAAATATTAATAAAATCCCAATAAAATGTGTGTGGAGGGTGGTTTGAACATAGTTATTTATTTAACAGGGTGTTAAATAAATCCTAAGGGAAATGAATGCAGAGGGGCTAACAATGGGTCCCACATGGACCTAAGGTTTCCCGACTTGTGTTTATATAGATATAGTTGCCATGGGGAGGAATATTTAGTGTTTTTGGGGTTTTTATATAGTTTTTTGTAGAATAGGGGGAGGGTAAATGATTTAGGGAGCTAGATAGTAGGGTTAGATGTTAATATGGAATTAAAAGTAAATGAATGTATGCTAAGTTTATAGAATGGAAACTTAAGCATAGGGAAATGAATGGATTGTGTAAAGATTGATTTTACACAAGAAATGTGGCTTGTTTTGACTAATTAAACTCAGATGTCAACTTGGTTTTTAACAAGAATGGAGTGAAAATGGACTTTTTGGGCAGATCCCAAGGTCCTTGAGGGGATGTTAGTGAATGATTTCTGAGGAAATGAAAGGGGAAGTTAGTCATGCTTCCTTGTTGTACCACCAAACAACTGCCATGGAACCAATGCCATAAGTGAGCTAAGTATTTCTTGACAAGACCACAAGTGATTACCAATCTGCTTCTGCGACCTCAAACTACCTACCCAGCCTAATACACCTAACATTTTTTCTTCCTTTGCATTGGGTGCACTTGAACTGGCAAACCCTGATTGTCCCTTTTTCTTTTGACTACCCTCCTATATAAATCTACCCTTATCTCTTCCAGGGGCCCAGATTAAACAGTTGGGCTCCTTAAATTCTCTACCTAGCTAGCCATCTGCCAAGTTTGAATTGTTTGGAAAGGTATTTCTTTCTCTATTCTACAACAAAAATTTAACATGGCATGGTCCAGATTGAACTGTTGGGCCATCCATCAAATGAAATGAGAAGCAGTACCTCCACATGGTAATCTTGCAAAATAAGATAACAGTGGCATTTTAACTAGCCAGTTTCCTGGTCTTTGGTTTGGAGTTCATTTTCATTATTTTTTTTGACCAATTGATTTCCTTGCCTTTTGATTATTCTTTTAAGGCATACCCTCTTTTCATCTTTTAATTTTCTTTGCCTGTATACAAAATATGGAACCTCTACAACATGCAGGGATGAACATATTTATCACTTCCACTGTCAATCATGAAAAATGAAACCGATTGGTATAGGAATCTAACAAAACCAAAACCATTAATTTTAGATCTCCTAGCTTGGCATTAGGATCCCAAACATTCATGTCTGTGAGGGCCATGTTGTGAAAATAAAACTCATCCATTTTCACCCGATCCTCTAGTGTACTTTGATCACAAAGATCAATAAACTGCCTATAGTTCTGAAATGGCTTCGTTCCCCTCTGTGCTTGTGTCTTAATCTAAAGATGTATCCATTGTTATTTGAGGTAAAGAGCATACAATTTAGCTAGCATCCTACACTGGATTTCCTCCATGGAGAGGCCGGCCATACATGCTAGTTAGTTCTCTTTTTCCTGCATCTGTCCCCTCAGCCATGCATTTTCTCTCTCAAGTTGACTTCTCATTATAACTTCTATATCCATTCAGCCACTTAGCTCTTTGCCCATTTCTTTGAGTTTATCTTCCATGTGCCTAATGTCTTCCACCCGCTTTGATTTGGTGATATGCATCCATCGGTGGGTTCTGGCCCTCTCCTTCTCAAGTTCGAAGAACAATGTGATGGAAAATGTTTGAGGTATTACATTTCCTCCTTCAATAAGCTAGTGATAGGAGTTCAGATTATGTTGGGGGTTGGGTTCCCTTATCTCTAGGTCTTCCTCTTCAGCTTCCTACTACCCCCCTACCTTTCTTTTCGATTTCTTTGCCTCCAATAGATTCAACAAAGTATCTTGTAGGACTTTTTTTGCTCCCTGTAGGTTTTGTTGTGGATCCTGTAAGATTGCCTTACCCTTTGAGGAAGTTGACCTAGTAGTAGGCCTCCTTACATTGGTGATAGGGGAGTTGGGGGAAGGCATTTTGTCTTTTTGTGTAGGGGAATATTCAATATAAACATGAATGTTTGGTGATGTTTGTGCCTTCCCCTGTTTTATTCTTATGCTCTTTCTTGTTCTGAAATATAGTGGGGTTTGTCTCCTCCTTTTTCCTTTTTCCTCGACTGGGGTACTGAGAGAAGTGAGGGCAGTTGTTTCTTCTCTCTCAGTGGCCTCTAGTGACATCCTAGGTGACTCATCCTTGTGTTGTTTCCTTGTTGTTTCATTGCCCTCTTCCTCTACGTTTTTCCTGTCTTCTTCCTCTTGTAGATCTTCATCATCTCTATATGTTTCTGCCTTAATTTTCTCCTTTGTTTCTTCATCATCCTCCTTATCTTCTCCCTCTTCTTCTTTAGCTTCATCATCTTCCTCTATGTCATCTCCTTCTTAATCCATCTCGTCCTTAACTTTTTCTATATATTCCTCTTCCTATTTTACCTCCTCTTCATTGATAGTAGGACTAACATCATAAATGAGGGCTTCGATGTCATCATTTGCTGGAAATTCTTTTAAGACTGACCATGTTATAGGGATTCTTAGGTTTTGGAGGGCATCTTCATTGGGGATCCTAATCAATCCATGGTGAGTAAATTGTTTGGAATTCCCTTCCTTGACTTTGTCGTTGGAGTCTATGAGTGATTGCAGCAAGAAATAGGGTATGTTGAGTCTTTGGTGAGGTGGTGTTTCCACCCCAAATATTAATTCATCAAGGATGCTAAAATGATAGCCATAAACAGCACTATATATACCATCACATGAGATGTATTTGATGAATTGTTAGCCTGCCTCACTCCATGGGTATGGCAGAATGTCACTCCTACTCCATTTTTGTCCTCAGTGAGTTCTTCACCTTCTAAAAAGAATTTCCTTTTTTCCACTTGGTTGTTTCCTTTGTCTTTTTTTCTCCATGGAATTCCCAGGGGAAGTGTGATGACCCTACTGATGAGATATGGGGTGAGATTTATATTGAATCCCCTTACTACAATAGTGGCATGGATTCTGATGTGTGGAGTGAGGGAGCGAGAAAATTGTTGAGCCACCTCATCATCATACCTTGTCAATTTTTCAAAAAACCCCATCTAGTTGTGTCTTATAAAGATTTCAAGCACCTAGGGGTGTTTTTGGATTCTCACAGTGTTTGTGGGCTCTCTCCTATTAAACCCTCGTGTCATCTTGTTGGTGAATCTTGAGGAGAAAATGAGAGCGCTGACACAATTTTTCAAATGCACGAGCAAAACAGAGTTGATTGTGTATG
Source organism: Pinus taeda (assembly GCA_000404065.3). Lineage (NCBI taxonomy): Eukaryota > Viridiplantae > Streptophyta > Pinopsida > Pinales > Pinaceae > Pinus > Pinus taeda. The sequence continues at coordinate 73,325 of APFE030305688.1, forward strand.
TAATTCACTTCTCACAGTTGCTAAATTCACTAAATTTTAGACTATCCCTAGTTCATTTTCTTACAAAAGGGGATGAAATTTTAGAGCCTACCTCTTTAGAATGGTTGCAGTGGCCAATTCCCATGATATCCCCTCTTGAACTATTCTTTGCCTATCCCGTAGAGTGTCTCTATGTATCTTGTAGACAGTCTTTGTGTATCTCGTAGATTGTATCCTATAGGAATTCCTATGCATGCTCTTGTAGGAATTCTTGTGTAGAATGATGGGTCTCTACTTCCGGTGGGTGGCCTAGGTTATGAGAGTGACTTGAGTGAGGGAGTTTCGAGGAGGTGAAATGCATTAATACATGGCGATGATGTTTTATTTCATCTTATGGTGATTCAAGGTGAGGTAGTGTGCTGGCAGCAAAGGTACGTTGCCATTTTTGGACCGTTGGTCCCCACTACCACCTCATCATTTCCCACTCCTCGTAATCATCTTCCACCTTGTAGATCTGTAGTTTAACCACTTTTTTCCCTAGTCCTTCTCCTTCTTTGAGTTGACTGTAGCCACGTGTGAGAGGACACCCGGTTCTACATGTGCTGACTGAACAAAGGTGGCCAAGTTAACTGGCCACCTTTTCACTTATAAACCAAATATCTCATAACAATTACAACTTTTGACTACGTGATGCATATGACTGAGGGAGAGGGATACTTACCTATTGTTTCGATGTTATGTCGTAGTTGTTGAAGACCAGAGGTGTTGCTTTGTATATTTGTTGCATGCCATTGTTCTTCCTCCTCTTGTTGTTTGCTAATGGTTTCTTTGCTTTTGCAGGTATCTAAGGATGAATATTTGATGTCAGTACTTGTTACTGGGAATAGTGTCCACTCGGATGCTACTATTCCCACTAAGACTGGTAGCTATCTTAGAAACAAACAAGTAATGTCTACTTTCGCTTTCCTTTATGAAAATAGATAGGAGTGGAACAAAGGGGACCGACCTTAGTCTTGCGTTTCATTTCCTCTCCTTCCTGATAGAGCTTTGTCGCTTCTTCTTTGTCTACCCAGCCTCAAAGAGCACCTGTGGAATCACAGCAACATACTACTATCGAAGAACAAAGATCTATATTCATAAATAACACAGGACTACATGTGCGTTAACCATACAAATGCATATATAAACAAGTACACAAGAATATGGAGGAAAACTAGAATAACTTTATTAAGATGAAAAGTAGCAAGAGGATTACAACCATATGTTCTAACCCAGCATCATCCTCCAGTTAGAAAGCCCTTCTTCACCTCAAGCAAAGCTTAGATCACCCAACACTATGAATGTACACTAGAAAACCAACAGCACTTCTCTATAAGATACAAAGTTCCAACCTCTGGATCTCTGTGATGAGGGATCCATATATAGATGATTATAGGGAGGTGAGTCATCTTCTGGGATCTTGATTAGTGTCCTCTCTTTGATAGTTCCTACTTCCACTTGGAGAATGATGATCTCTTACTCATCCGTGGTCGAAAACAGAGAGGCAACTGGCAGAGGGGAAGCTTCTGGAAGATTCCATGATCTTCCACCTTGCATTTTGTCCCTGCCATTTGTCCATTCCTGACCATCGCACCCTACAGAGGAGCCATTCAATATGGATTGCACCTTGTTGACTGGGAAGGTGATATGCATCACACCCTCTACACTGGGTTTTTAGTATGGTCCAGTTTTGACCATTTATGAGCCGTTTTTGGTGGAGAACTTTTGGGAGATGATGTAATCAGATGAACTTGTTCCTTTAGGCAGTGAAGCAACACTTTTAGGGACTTAGGAGCCCTCGGTTTATGGAAATTTATGATTGGGGTTGAAGTGCCCAAAAATATCTATAACAGTTGGCTCGTAAAGCATGAGGTCGTTAATCTTTTTTGATGTTGGGTGAAATGCTTTACTATGAGGATCCAAAGCTTTTTCGAGCTGCAAGGCGACCTGTAATAAGATACAATACAATACATTATTTTGACAACATCTTTTCATGATCTAGCTGAGGCGGGCATTCCCATGCTCAACTTTATAAATTCATTTTCATGTACACAGGACAGACAATCGTCCGTGTAATAGATTAATGATTTGGACTCATCATCCTTTGATTTGTATGATCATCTGTTTGGCAATGATGTACACTTGATGTCTTTATATTCCTGAATATATCGCAGCCCAGATGGATGAAACTAGATTCGGGGTCTTCAAAACTTCAATCTTCACTCGGAGTACAAGTCGATCCATGTGAAAAATGTTATGGAGTCGAACATGGAAAGACATCGCCTGATTACCAGCCAATGATATAAGTTGTTAACAAGCGCGAGAGGAATCACCAATAATGACAATAACCCTCAAGGTACTATAGTACAATTCACGCGGTGTGAAAAAGGACTTGGCGTTGAACACCATGTAAAATGTCTCAGTTGAAGGCCGTTGATGTAAACATGTCGCCGAAAGTGAGAAACTTTCCATTGAAGCATGCAAGCTTCAAAGTACTGAAAGGGTTGATCCTAAGTCAACTTCTAGGATAATGAGCTGATGTCAACAAGAAGTGACCCGTCACACGAGGGCCTTAATGAATCCCACATCAATGACATGGAACAAAGTAAATGATTTTGGAGGTGAAAACAATCTGACAATACAGGGTTCAGGGTGGCGGTCATGAAGGAATGGAGCATGAATGTATTGCAGTGGGTGAGACACAGGAAAATTTTCTGATTGACTTCTCTTAATTATATCGGTGACGCTGACGATGGATTGGTAGCGTTAACCCCAAATATGGATGGTGTGATGGACCAATGTTGATGACCAGTGAATGGAACAACCCAACCCGGCATGGATGCGGAAGGAAAGTCTCATGTTTAAGAGCAACTTGCTACCAATAAAGCTTTTTCAAGTTTCCTTCCCAATTTTCCCTAGCCATTGCTGACCAATACCTTTTTATTTTTGTCAAGCATGAGGAGGATAACATATGCTTGTTCTATAATCTGCCCTTCGGGTGAACCTGTCGCTATATTTTAGCGAGCCTAGCGATAGTGGAACTCGTTCTCGTCCATTCAGACGAGTTTGTCACTACTAGGTTTTAACAAGTTTAATGACAAAGATAACTCAGTCCCTTTCAATTTTAGAGAGTCTGAAAGGAATGGAAAGGAGACTCCAACGATTCTTTTTCATCATGTAATCCCTCAAGCCCGAAAAAGCATAAAATAATAAAAAAGGGATGAATTTTCGATAGTTTTAACGAGTTGAACAAGACAAGCGCTTGATCTTTTTGTGTAATAATCCCTCAGGTCCAAAAATATTAAAATGTTGAGGAGGGATATCACTTCCGATGAATTTTAACGAGCCGGAGAGACGAATCGCTCGACAATCTTTTCATATTTTATGAGTCAGTTGAAAAGAGCTTAAAGAAGACTCGTTTTCGAGGAACGAGTGATGGTTTTGGGTAGCAGCTGGTTCCAGGTAAGGTTTGGAATTCTCTAGTCATGGCAGTGTCATAAGGATGGCTAATAGAATCACTCTTCGTAGATGTTCGTCGAAGGGGTAGACAATCATGTGGGGGTGAATGATCGGCTAAAAACAGAGTGGAGGTGATGATGAGAACACGTCCAAGGCTCAAAAGCTGACGATAAGGCATTCACAATGGTTATTTACTAGATCATTTTTTAATGAGCTTAAACTCTGGGGAAACATTTGCTCATGACTTACGTTTATTTTTTAACAATCTTGAACTATGCACTAAAACTTCTCGTGGGGGGTTTATTTTTTAACGAGCTTGAACCCTGCGGTAACATTGCTCACCAATTATATGATAAGGATGTCTCGTTCAAGATTCCATTTTGAAGAGGCTTGCACCTTTTTAAGCTTTGCCTCGAATCCTTTCTTTATGCAAGCTAGGAAATGACCAGCCTTACGGGTTTAAAGCGTTAGAGGTCCTACAAATTTAAAAAATAAATAGTCGCTCTTCACTTGCATGCAGAATGTTTTGCATGGCCCCAGGTATAGAAAAAAGTTTCCAGGTTACCATGAAAGTTCACCGTGAAGCAAACCGAATGCTTTCATGGTGATGTCTACCGAAATAGACAAAGGGGAGTGGCGTAGAGTTACTCCACTCACATAATTTTAACGAAGGTATCTTATTCCAGCCTAATCCCATTTTCCTGTGAGGATGGGTGTGCAAAACTAGTCATATATACCCCACGGAAATCCACTCTATACCCAAGGTTTTCCTACCGAAACAGACTGGGGTGCATGCCCCTTGGGTTTCAGTCACATCCTCCTGAATCACTCGCACTCATTAGGTGGACGGATTGGAGACCAATGAGACATTACTTGAGTGAAAAGACGATTTAGGGATGGCATTTGACTATTTGCGATGTGTGAACCGGGGAATGACATTTGGTCTACGATCTTGACTATTCTACCTTCGTGTGAAAGACACATTACTCTAAATATTGAGGAGACGATGGTTCCCATGCAATAAATATAGTCACGTCCAAGGAGTAGATTATAATCCAAGGTTGCTTGAACTAACATAACGTTCATGTGAACGATTTTGCTTCTCAAAGTAATGGGCACATTTGGAAGGATCCCTAAAGGTCGACTGGCTCCTTTATCGAAGCCTGTCAGATTTCTCATTTCAGGCAAAAGCGATGGCGAACCAAGCGCTTTCCAAGTAGTTGAGGAAAGGATACTCACATAAGCCCCTTCATTGATGATGGTACCAGCCATGAACATTCTGTAAGCTTGTACAATGATTCTGAATGGTACACTAGCTGGTAAACGGGGTCTGCCTAGTAGATTCTAGTCGAAGGAAACGACTAGGTTGCTTGGTGGTGGGACCGAATAGATGGCCAGATATGACTTTGATGAATTTCCTTCCTGTGATAAAGGAACGAGTGGACTGCCCCCAAGTTCATTGGAGTTTGTGTTGATGAAAAGAATTTGTATGGTGTCATTCTCTTTCTCTTCAGTGATAGTATCATTTGAAGATGAACACTCTGAAGGCAAGACCGGGTCAACTGCCGTCTCGACCTTTTGAATTCATTCTGGTATGGATTCAAAGGGTTCATTTTCAATGATAGTCGCTTCGGCTGAGCACAATGATGGTCTAGCCGAATTCTCAACCAGTGGTGGACTTAGCAAGAGTTTTTTATATCCAGGAGGGAGCCGTAGCGGTGAAGTAGGATGGTCATCGAAAAATATTTTAGCTTCATCAAGGAAGGGACAACGGTGGACGACATGATTTCCTTCACACAATTTACAAGGAAATCTGGGATTCGTTTTTTGTCCAGTTGCTTCACTTTCAATGGTTGATGGTGTGCATTCAACATGATCATCAGAGGTTGATGACACCCGATTGTGCAAACGAGGAGACCAGTCCCTTAAGATCCGAGGGATGCAGGGACAATCTCGATGAAAGTGGTCTCCATTGAAAATGACACAAGGAGATTTAGGTTTAGACGGTGCAGTGTGAGGATTTTCACTAGATGATGCTTGGTTGCCCCCTTTCAATTTTGGTTCCTTTTTCTTCTTTTCCTTTTTTTCTTTCTGCTTCTTCTTCTTCTTGGTTACTTGATTTTTAGCTTTATCGGCTTTACCAAGCGAAGAGGAAGGAGGAGAGGGAGAATCAGATGAAGTAGAAGGTTGGGAGGCAACTCTAGTGTCATCTAGTCGCTGACTTGACTGTTCAGGAACTACGAGATTCTGAACGATAGAGGTAGAGAAGAGCCAGACAGGAAAACCAATTGTCAACCCTAGAAGTGACAAAGTGGCCATATGGGGTGCACCAACATCTCCCCAAGAGGAGAAGGGACTAGGATTTCCTCAAAGGGGAAATCCTTGGTTGGTAGGCTCGATTTTCTCAACCTAAAGACCAATGAGGGAATTTGTGATGTTATTTCGATTAAAATAAATTTTAGACACTTTGACACAACTTGTTTTTTCAATTTTAAAGAGTCGAGAAACAACAAAATATGAGTTTAGTCGCCTTTGATCTTTATTGAGCCTAAAGTGACAAGTGCTCAGAGGACCCTTTCCTTTAAGGAGTCTGAAAAGGAGCAAAATGGACTTCTCTGGAGATCTAGGCAGAGGGGATTACCAAACCAATCGAAAAACTGCAGAATACTTTTTACGGTATGGCAGTCAATCTTCCCGAATGCTGTGTTCAGTGCATCACGATCGATAGGGCAGTAGACACGAATTCCTGAGAATAAAGGATGTAGCCTATTGTGGTCTCCCAAAATATACTCGATGGTACGTGGGAGCACAAGTCCGTACTAGCACTGGTCATCTCAGAGTGGAGGAATCACCCAAACAACAATGAGAGCAAAAATTACCAGGTTTTATGATGCCGGAATACGTCTCTAGCCTAGACCTCTACATGTTGTGCATTAGGTTCCAAAGCGTTGTTAGATTCATTAAATTTATTTTAAGTTGATCTTGCTTAAAAATTTGCCTTTCAGGTTCACCGCGTGATGTGTATACAATTCCTAAAATGCAGTCTAAGATGATAAACAAATGTTAAATCTTCTTTTGACAATGAAAATCCTAGCTACTAAGGAAAGAAAGTTAAGAATCTACTGTCCTAAATCAAACCAAGCAGTCAAAATGAAAATGTACATGCATGTATTTGTTTTCAGCCTTCTTAATGTATGAATGATGATAATAAAGCTATGTGCAAATCTGAATTACTTTCATAGCGACAATAATCAACAAGTTCCTTTTCAAAATGAAGTGAAGGTAAGAGAGACACTTTGCGATTTCGAAATGAAAATTGCTTTTCGACACTTTGAAAACTATTAATTCAAATCATATGCAATAGTAACTATATAATCGACTATCAAGAACAATGGGATTGTCTTCTAAAACTGAAAATGACAGCTACGACACTTTCAGATCAAGAAACGACAGTTCGACTATGCTAATTTTTTGCAAAAGAGAATTGAAAATGGCACAAAATACATAAAAACATTTACAACTCTTTGCACTATGGAGGTGAAATAATGTAAGAGAAGGGGAAATTCACAGAGATACACTGACTACAGACAGCAAAACTCCTAAATAGGACTGAAAACAATGAGGAAAAAACCAAAGTCTCAAGGTAAAGTTAACCTTCCCTCACCATCGCACCTGTCACACTGAGAATTCAGTATGCAACGCACCTACTGCTCTCGGGAAGTGCGATGTATACAGACTTCCTTGAAGGCAGGGTGTGATGGTACCAGTGTGAGACATTGAAGGAGTTTTTACTCACAATTTGCAATTCAGTTCAGGAATTTAGGCTGAGTAAGTGATGTTTAGTATATGTAAATCACAGGGGTAGATCTAAGGAGGTTACTAGAGCCACCAGTTAGGGCAATTAGACTGTTTGTAGATTGATTGTTTAATTCATAAACAAAACCCAAAGATAGACTGAAGCAGCATTGATCTACTTTGCATTTGTATGAAAAATGGAGTTTGAAGGCTAGCTGGCTTGGCTTCAGGCTCCGTCTGTAAGTTTATAAAAGAAACAAAGATAGGCTAACAAACAATCTAGTCGCTCCCCAGTGGAGTCGCCATTTTGCTACCGGGAATAATGTCCACTCGGATGCTGCTATTCCCACTAAGACTGGTAGCTATCTTAGAAACAAACAAGTAAAGTCTACTTTCGCTTTCCTTTATGAAAATAGATAGGAGTGGAACAAAGGAGACTGACCTTAGTCTTGCGCTTGATTTCCTCTCCTTCCTGATAGAGCTCTGCCGCTTCCTCTTCGTCTACCCAGCTTCAAAGAGCACCTATGAAATCACAACAACATACTACTATCGAAGAACAAAGATCTATATTCATAAATATCACAGGACCAGATGTGTTAACCATACAAATGCATATATAAGTAAACATACAAGAATATGGAGAAAAACTTGAATTACCTTATTAAGATGAAAAGTAGCAAGAGGATTACAACCATATGTTCTAACCTAGCATCATCCTCCAACTAGAAAGCCCTTCTTCACCTCAAGTAAAGCTTAGATCACCCAAAACAATGAATATACACCAGAAAACCAATAACACTTCTCTATAAGATACAAAGTTCTAGCCTCTGGATCTTTGTGATGAGGGATCCAGATATAGATGATTGAAGGGAGGTGAGTCATCTTCTAGGGTCTTGATTAGTGTCCTCTCTCTAATTGTTCCTGCTTCCACTTGGAGAATGGTGATCTCTTACTCATCCCTGATCGAAAACAAAGAGGCAAGTGTCAGAGGGGAAGCTTCTAGAAGATTCCATGATCTTCCACCTCGCATTTTGTCCTTGCCATTTGTCTATTCCCGACCATCGCACCCTACAGAGGATCCATTCAGTATGCATCGCACCTTGTAGACTGGGAAGGTGATAAGCATCGCACCCTCTACACTGGGTTTTCAGTATGGTCGAGTTTTGACCATTTATGAGCAATTTTTAGAGGAGAGCTTCTGGGAGATGATGTAATCAACTGAGCTTGTTCCTTTAGGCAGTGAAGCAACACTTTTAGGGACTTAGGAGCCCTCAGTTTATAGAAATTTATGATTGGGGTTGAAGTGCCCAAAAATGTCTATAACACTACTGTTGTGGAGCTCTTCAATCATCCTAGTTACGACCTTGCTGGTGTTATTGGCATTTCGTGGGATAGGCTACTATAGGATTTCTTACAAGATGTCTTGTAGCTTCTTCTCCCTCAAATTTCTTTAATCATGTTGTTGGCTAGGGCTATGAGGATGGTGTAATGAATGGAAAGGAGTAGAAGTGTGTAGAGAAAAGGAAACTTAGGTATTTCTCTTAATCCTCTCTATTTTCCTTTTTTTTTTAAGATTGGTAGAAACTGTTGAAACTAATTTTTTTGTTTTGAATGGTGAGTGCAGGGATGATGATGGAGGATGAGGTGAGGCGCTAGATCATGCATAGGGTGAATTTTAGGGACCTAAAAAACGTATCATGTGCCTTCATATTTCTTCATGTAGGTTTCCTGGGAGACTAATTCCTACAAGATCATCCTATAGGTTTTCAGGAGATCCTGTAGGAATATAGGGGATCTTGTAGAAAACACATTCTTTGCATAAATCAAAGCAATGGAGTGGAAAAATGATAGAAATGATGGAGGGATGCATGGTAAGTAGTGGAGGAGATAAGTATGTGTGAGGCAGGGTTCCCTTTGGATCCTCTTTTGCTCCTTGACTGTCTTTCTCGCCCACCTACAAATGATAATTATAAATTTTTCTCCTTTTTTTGTTTTGTTTTTTTTTGTTTTTGTTTTAAACAACTAGGCCGTCTCAGAGAGGTTTTCACCCTAGCTGTTTTCCCTGGGCACCTGAAGGAAGATTTTCACCCAAGGATCACCTTATTCCTTTTTCTTGTCTTTTTTCACCTTTTTCCCTTTTTTTCTTCATCATTGGGCCGCCTCACGAGGTTATCAACCTAAAGATGGGACTCAGGTGCCTCATGGAGTTTTCCACCTAAGTTGTTACTCTTTTTTCTCATTTTTCTTTTTCATTGATTTGATGAGGGAGGGGATGGAACTTTCTCCACCATCATCATTGTTTTATTGATATTATCAATGAACTCTTGTTTTTATAAAGCTCTCTTGTACTTTTTCAATTGATGCCCATTAACAAGTAAAGGAATGGCTTCTTCATATATAGTTATAATTTGCACTGAACCATTATCATGGCATATTTCCACAACATAAGGTCTGAGCCATGTTGTCCTTAACTTGCTCTTGAAGTCTTTATACCTAGAATCATATAACAGTGCCCAATTGCCCTTTTGAAATTTCTTCTCCTTAATATATTTATCATGCTATATCTTCCTCTGAAGTTGAACTATCTCTGTATGTAGGAGGGCTTGAATTATGAATTTATCTAAGCCATTCAATTGGAACAATCTCTCTTTCTATGCATTGCTAAGATCCAAATCTAGTTGGGTTGCCATCCTCAATATGTTATATTCAAACTCAATGGATAGTAAGGCCTTTTTCCCATAGACTATCTCATAGTGTGTGTATCTAGTGGTGGTCTTCCATGTTGTATTATAGGCCTAGATGGCCTCAACTAGTCTTTCTGCCCAATCCTTCATGTTGCTGCTCACTACCTTGGTTAAGATGCCCTCCAGTGTCCTGTTGGTCACCTCCACTTTCCCATTAGCTTGTGGATGATAGGGAGTGGAGGTACTATGCTTGATCTTGTGATGGTTGAGCAGGTATTCAATCATGTTGGAGGTAAACAGGTTGCCTTGGTCTATGACTAGCTCTCTTGGGTACCCAAAGTTGTAGAATACATTCTCCCTTAGGAACTCATCCACCTTCTCTTTTGTTGTTGCCTCAATTTCCTTGGTTATAGCCCACTTAATCAAACAATTAGTGCACACAATAATGTAATGTTTTTGCTTTGAAGGAGGGTTGATAGGCCCAATGAAGTCCATGCCCCACTTGTCAAATGGCTCAAAAGTCACCTGAGGCTGTAGAGGTATTTCATCTCTTGGAGTAGGGCTTCCCATCCTATGGCACCGATCACACTGACTAGTGTACCTTTTCACATCATGATGAAGAGTGATTCAATAATATCCTGCTTGTAACACTTTGAATGTTGTCCTCTTTGCTACAAAGTGACCTCCACAAGGCCCATCATGACAAGTTAGAAGGTTGTGAAAGACTTCCTCTTCCCTGACACACCTTCTCAAGATTTTATCTGGGCCAAGTTTGAAAATATTGCCCCCAATCCAAGTGAATGCGGTGGTTTTCCTGACTATATTTCTCTTTTCTTTGGAGGGAAAGTTTGGTGGAAACTATGCTAATACCAAACAATTTGCAATATCAGAAAACCATGGAGAGAGAACTGAAATAACAAACAAGTGTTCATCTGGTAACTTGTCATCCACCATTCCTTCTTCACCTGTAGGCACATTTACCCTAGATAAAAAGTATGCAACAACATTTTCCTTACCAGGCTTATTAACAATGGTTATATCAAATCGCTGTAATAAAAGAAACCATCCTATATTTTGAGCATTCACATCTGATTTGTTCATTAAATATTTGATTGTAGCATGGTTAGTATGCAAAAATGTTTGAATGCATGTAATGTAATGCCTAATTTTTTTTTAATGAATGCACAATGGCTAGGAGTTCCTTTTCAGTCACTGTATATTTTAGCTTAGCTTTTGACTAGTTCTTACTGATAATATAGATGGCAGAAGTCAGTTTTTCCTCTACCTAACCTAGGGTTGCTCCTATGGCTTTCTGTGAGGCAGCAACATGAATATGAAAGGGGAGGGCCCGGTTTGGGCCTAAGAGAATTGGTGCAGTGGTTAAGTTACCCCTTAGAATGTCTAAGGCATCTTGACAACTTTTTAACCATATAAACTCAGAATATTTGGCCAACAACACAAATAAAGGAGAGGCCAACTTGCTGATGTCCTTTATGAACCTTCGGTAGTATCCATCTAACCCTAAGAAACTTCTAACATCTCTCTCCTTTTGAGGAGGTGGGACCCTTTGGATGATGGCTATTTTGTTTGGGTCCACGTACAGTCCTTGCTGAGATATTGAATGACCCAGCATGATTCCTTCAGTCATTAATAATTCACATTTTTTAGGACTAAGAGATAGGTTCATTTTAATGCATTTGTGTAGTACTTTGCCTAGGTTAGTGAGGGCTTCTTGAAAATCATAGCCATAAGGTGTAAAATCATCCATATAAATTTCCACTGCATCATGGACTAATTCAGAGAAAATACTCAAGAATTCTCTCTGGAAAGTGGTAGGAGCATTGCATAGGCCAAAAGAAAGGACCCTATAGGAACGCGTACACCAAGGATAGGTGAATGTGGTCTTATCTAGGTCTTCTTAGTAGATTTGGATTTGGTTATACCCAATGAATCCATCTAGGAAAGAAAAAAAAAATTCCCTTCTAGGTCGTCTAACACTTGGTTAGTGAAGGGTACAGGGAAATGATCCTTCCTTGTGGCTTTGTTCGACTCCCTGTAATTGACACAAATCGTCCACCTCCCATTTCTCTTGGGAACTAACACTAAAGGGGAGACCCACTCAGTATTGGACATAGGGTAAATGAATCCTGCATCTAGCAGTTTTTGCAGTTCTTCTTTGACTATATCTTTAAGAGCTGGATTCATCCTCCTTTGTGGTTTCCAAACTTGCTTGCAATATGTGGTGAGTACACACTCAGGGGTGCACTCCCTTCATTTTCTTGTAAGTCCAAGTGAAGTCTTCTAGGTTTTCCTTTAACACGTTGCATAACTTCTCCTCTTCAAGAGCAGAAATAGATGGATTAATTTTAAATATTTTCTCTTAGCCGAATTCTATGGTTTTGAAACAAAGTGGGTTGGTATCAGCCAAGCATAAGTCAGTTGGATGATTTTTCTGGGTTTCCCTTACTTCTTCTTCTAAGGTAATGAACCAGGAGTTGGACTTTGGAGCCGGTGTTCAATCAATTCATCCTCATCTTGTTGTACTCCTCCCATGGTTGCTTCCAAAGCATAAAGTTGGGTGGAATAAACCTCATATTCTTCCTCCTCCTCTAACCATAAACATAAATCATTCTGTAGAGAAGGTTGAGCAGGAGTGTATAGGACTAACTGCTTGGACATATGCATATTCTTGAAGGTCATATTCTCAGCTCTACAGCTAATGTAAGCATCAGTTGAGGCCAACCATGGCCTCCCAAGGATGAGAGGATAGTCAGTAAGCTTAGCCTTAGGTTAGAGAACTAGGAAATCAGTAGGGTACTCCCAAGAGTCAATGGAGACCATCACATCCTCCACAATTCGCTCAGGGGTTACTGTGGAATGGTCTGCAAGTTGTAGGACTATTGTGACCTTCCTCAATGATCCTTGAAGGTTGAGCTTGAGCATGTGTCCTTGGTAATCACGTTAATGGTAGCCTCAAGATCAATCAGAGTGTGTGGTACAATAGTTCCATTGATGTTCACATCTACTACAGGGCTTCCAGGGTCCAAATATTTTGGAAATATTAATTGCCCTAGTATTAAGTCAGACAACTAGCCAATGACATTAATGGCAGGGGCATCCCTTTTTCGCCTCCCTAGATGCTTGAAGCATTTCTCCTTAATCAAACTATTGTAAACGGGAACAACTTTTATTACATGGAGAAGGGGGGTCTTTACACATAGATATTTCAATTCTCCCAGAAGGGTAGGCTGGAGTGGTTGGGCTAATCTTTCAGGAAAAGGTTGATTTACTTTAAGGTTTTTTTCCTCTCTTTCTTCCTCAACCTCCCTATGTGGAGGGGGGTGTTGGTTATCTAGGAGAAATCTCCTAGATCTCAGGTTAATCTCTTTGATTTCCATAGAATGATATGGATATGATGTCTCTCCACTATATACCTGTTGAGCCTGCCTATTGTTCAGTTTCATAATTTGCTGGGCAGGCATCTGGGGTTGCTTGGGTGAAGCGGAGTATAGGAATTGTGGTTGGGTAGGTGGTGGAGGCAATAGAGCTAGACCATTTTTGTATTGGGGCCTCCACCCCTAGAGTGGTGTATTCCAATGAGCCTGTGGCAGAGCATAAGTTTGAAATGACTAGTTGGCTGGGTAGGAATGATACTGAGATACATAGGACCAAGGAGGAGGTGTATACTATGAAGGATGAGTAGGGAGTCCCTAGGAAGGTATAGATGTAGTTTGGTTGGGTTTTGATATGCATGGGATGACCCTTGAATGCCCTGCTGGTATGGTCTAGGCCTAGGAGGTCTCCAAAGCTGCTGAGTGACCCCTTCAGCTCCTTGATATACAACTTTGAGTTTGGGTAAAGAAGGTTCGTTGTCTGCGGAGTGGTTTTCTTCACAGACCAAGAAAATTTCAATACAGTTCAATGGAAATTCATTCCTAGGATGCCTTCTGGTGCATCTAGAATAAAATATGGCTAAGGCTCTCTCTACCTCCTCTTGTTTCCTTTTAATGTTCATGGTTTCCATTTGCAAGGAATGTTTTTGCAACATCTCACTTTTGAAATCTTCCAACATATTTTCAATTTCACCCTTGATGGATGAGTTGGAAGATGATGTACTAGCCATAGGTTGACTACCCCTACCCTTTTTCTTGGCCACTCTAGAATGGTTTTGAAAGATAGTCTTGATGTCCTCATAGGGCAATTGGTAGATATCTCCTCCTACTAAAAAATGTAAGGTATCCATAAGATCTTCTCATACTCCCCTGAGCAAGACCAACTTTAGTGACTCGGGGTCAAGTGTGCACTTGGCCCTTTTGTAACTGAGCTGGAATCTTTCTTTGTAGCCTTCTAAGGATTCATCCTAGCCTATGGTTGTCCTAAAAATTTCTTCTTTACTATCCTTTGACCTACAGTTGTCCCGATCTTTGTTTTTAAAGGCTTGTTGCGTCTGATCCCAAGTTGCGATGCTATCTTCAGTTAAGCTCATGAACTAGCACAATGTTGCATCCTTGATGGTAGATGGATATAGTTTTAACTTTTTCTCATCATCTATGTAGTCATAGGTTCGGCATATAACAACAAACTCAAATAGTAAAGTGTTAAGGTCCTCTGTGGTTAGGCCATGGAAATGAGGTAGGGAAAAGGGGCTTATATTTTTTATCTTAGTCTCCCTGATGGGAAAGGCACCCTCAACTCTCTCTCTATTCCCTCTGTCATTTTGGTTTTTAGCCATTGGTTTAGTAGGAATGGGTTCCTCATCTTCTTCTTCCCCTGTAGGTTTTTCAAATATGTCAAGTTGAACACCTAAAGGTTCCTCTAGTTCACAACCACTGAAGAAGGGAGAAGGTTGGTTGTTGGATGCAGTGGTGGTATTTGGAAAAAAATTCCCTAAGTTGTCCATATCCATATGAGCCATGGAAGGAAATGTTTTTGGGTTGGTTTCGTATTTTTTTTAACTAGAAAGTACTTGTAGAAATGAAATTTATGATTGAATGAAAATCCCTGATAGAATGAAAAATATACTTGCTTAATTGAAATCCTACTTGCAGAATGGAAAAGAAAGAAGATAATAAAAAAATGAAAGAAAGGAAGCAACTAGATTACTTTTGCAGAAATAAACTAATGGCAGAATATTGAAGACAAGAAATAGAAGAAAAGAAACCAATAATCACATTCTACTCGGACACCTTCCAGGCAACAGTGCCAAAAAGTGATGAGCGCGAGTATTGCAGCAAGGATGTTGCAACTCCTAGGCTACCAACTTTACTTATCAACCCAGGGTTTGTACAAACTTGGAGGTGGCAGTGATATATGCATAATTAAAAATGAATGTCATACCTGTTGTCACTATTCTTCCAGTGAAAGACCCCAGGGGTTCCAAGCCAGACTTCTATAAAGTCAAAAGAAGCTTGATTCTTTGATGGAAGAAGAGAAAATCTACTCTAAGAGAGCCACTCTACTGTAGTAATGAAGAAAACAACATGTAATGCTAAATCACACCATATTGTAATTAACCATTTAAATAGCTATGCTAAGCAGAATTGATAAATCAACACTAAACAAATGCTACTATCTAAGTTGCAAAAATAAATATCATCAAACCATGCTAATGTGTAAGCAAAAAACTAAACTAAACTTGTTTTCACTTTTTTGGTTTTTTTAAGGCAAAATCAAGTATGCAAATTAATTTTCTTGTGGATGTGACAAGTGGATGGAAGATGAATGAGGATGGCTAGATTGTTTATGGAGTAGTTAGATGTGTGGAAGGGTCCTAGGAGGCCTTTTGTGACCTCCTAGAGGTTCCCCATCAATTCGGCCTCAAAACAGATAGTTTCAGGAAAACCTATAGGATGTAATAGAAACCTACAGGATGATCCTAAAGAAATTACAGGAAACCTACATGATACAGCCAACTACTAATTTTGAGGTGTTGGAGGTGTTGCAAAGCTTGGGAAACGTGTACAATGAGTGGAATGGGGTGTTAGAAGGTCTAGGAGCACTCAGGAGTTGATATCCAAGATAAGAGATGGCTAGATTCGCTCAATGTATTAATCCAAAATGGATCCTAGAACACTCTTTAAGTTTTCATGAACTCTTTAAAATTCATGCCAAAGATTAGAAGTCTTATAAAGATCAAGCTATCGAAAGGAATCCTCAGATAATTGCAATGGCGATCAGTGCAGATCAATGAGGGCCATCGATCTAACGCGCAGAGCAGCGGACCATGGTAACACGTGCTGACACCAACCAACAAATGCAAGGAGAAATTGCAGAAGTGGATGTAGTTTCCGATATGTAATTAACGACAAGTGGCTAATAGCATATCACAGGGAAAACCTATCAGTGAAGAGAATCCCCGAGGACTTGAACCGAAATAATTATAAAACAAGGAAAGTTTTGTTTTGGTTCCATGAGAGAGGGATTCTAAAAAACTAGCAGGATATCGGATGGTCTTCGAGCAGTAAGTGGTTTCAACCATGTTCTACCCAATGCCTCACAGCGAATGCCACGTTTCCTGAAGGGGAGAGAGAAAACCACTCACATCGAGTGGGTAAACATCATGCTACTTGGCTACCCAATATGAATGACAACCCTAGGATCTGGGGCCTCCAGATCAATAACAAAGACGCATTCCGATGGATGACCAGATTTGACAAGGTTACGAAGTGGGGTCACATAAGATTTGAAGTCTGATATGGATGATGCATTTGCAAAGGGTTGTGTTTCACAGGAATTCTTGGAGTTAACAGAAAAGATGGTCGTTTCAAATATGTCCAAGAGAACTGACACTCATCCGTTATGAAATATGTGGCCACCTCCCTGTGAGGTGTTATACAGGGACTAATTACGTAGGACAGAAGGATCCAAATGGATAGAGGCAAGGGGAATTGGAAAGTCAGGAAGTGGAAACGAACAGTCAGGAAGCATATTGACTTAAAAGCCACAAACTAACAGAGAGAGAAGCAGAGCAGAAAGTAGTAGGTAATAAGCCAAAAGTAGAGAGAAGAAGTCGAGTTGACCTACAGAAGTAAAGGCAGCATCAAGCCAGAGTGAAGACAGAGATAGAGAGGGTTAGAGAGTCTGTGTACTCTAGAGAAGGCTTGAGAGGTTCAAGCACACTCCTCTGTAATGCTTCTCATGTATGAGTCTAAAATTGGGCTCATACTACTCTGACCAATAGAGGTCAAGATTTCAGTAAGGAGAGTCTGTGCACTCCAAAGACTTGGGGGATCCAAGTATAGTCTTATTGATTTATACCTATTGAGTGAGGCTCAAATTGAGCCCACTGTTGTAAAAAATCTGCTTTGGAAACAAAATAGCATTGAAGGCTGGACCAAGAGATGTAGCTCAGGAGTATTGGGTGAACTCCTTATTAAACTTGTTGTGCTTATTTGTTTTCCTGTTATGTTTTCTTTAACTGCTTCATTGCCTGTGTATTTCTCAATCTTATCGATCCGTTGCATAAAATAACATAGGCACATCCAAGCACATGAGTCTGTAGTACCTTATTAATTATCTTAGATCAATTTTGGATCATGTACCTAGGGGAATTTCAATGAAAAATGATAGAAAAACGAGTGAGGGTGATGGTGGAACAAGAGATGGCTAAGGTGGATGAAGTTGAAGGTGGCTATTGGTGATGAAGTCTGAGTCTCCTCCTAAAGTACCTTCTTTGCTAAAACATGCGTGTCTTCCAAGAACTATGCAACAAGATATATTTTCATAAACTAGAAAAGCATGAATTAATTGGCTATATTATGCAGGAAGAAAGTTGCTGAAGGGAATGAAAGCATGAGTGAGATCTTATTGCAAAAATGGAGATGGTAAAAGATGAAAATTAAATCTACCTTGCAACATGAGCCAAATATTGAATCAAAGACAACAAACTCCAAATCTCATGCATGAACTAGAAATTTGTGCTTTTGGGGATGCTGAAGGGTGCCTTCCTCAAGTCATGGTCCCAGAGGGGGGAAGTGAGGCCAGGACACCTGTTGACCAGCTTATGGTGATCATTTTTCTCCTTGCTAACCTGCTACTTGAAAGAAGGCATAAATGGAAGAAAACTATCACCCAACCAATCTAATCGACACTGTTGTAATGGAAATGCATCTACTAAGCAAATGAACAATTAAACTATGAATCTACACTAGCATACATGTACAATAAAGAGGAGCCTTGGCTTCTAGGGTTGGGCCCTAACCCAAGAGCTTTAGCCTTCTGAGTTAACTCAGTGCTGGCTCAAAATAAAACTCATTCTTATTACCAAAACAATGGATTACATAAAAAATTGTCACAAGTCTTGTAGCTCGAAAATAGAGTAGAGTTTTACAATAAAAAAGTCTGAATCATATTGAGGTCCTAGGACTCTCTACTTATACATCTAATGTCTCGAACGACTTCCTTAAAATTGCAGAGGCTCGGCTCCCAAAATCGAGATAGACTGGTGCTTTGTCTTTCACTTGCTTGGTTTCCTTCTAGTCCTCAATGATTTGGTCGTTTGCACTGCGAGCTAATGGAGGAATATTCAAATGTAGGGGTAGTATAGGAGGAGGATTTACCTCCTATAATCCCTCTCCCTTGTTCCATTGAAATTTTGACTATGGTCTTTGCCAAAATTCCTTGCTTTTGTTGTTTAATCTTGCACTAAATGCACATTAGACCATAAAGAAAAATATCCAATTCTAACTGATCTCATAAACAAAATATAATGAAAAGTATGCAATAAGTTATGAGAATAGTTGATTTGACTAAGCTAGGTGGTAAATTAAGGCCCATATAATTACCCAATGATGAGGCTCATCACCTTTAACTTATGTGATATCTCTGGTTTAACTTGCAAAATAGTTATGCATGAGACATGGTAAATTCCTTAGCATTTGTCGGAGTTTTAATGAATTCCATATGTCCCTTATGAGTGACTTTTTGGATGCACATAAATTTAATTACACTGATGGTCACAATATACATATCTTATATAGTATTATTGTTAACCTATCTTTGTAATATAGTGAAGAGTCATGTTTGAGCTGCTATGCAAATTTCATAACAGTGATTAAGGTTCAACTATTTAAACTATGGTACACATTATTTATGTTTTGCATCTAATGTTCCTATTTTGAAAAACTATGCATAATCCTTAAGTTATACATGTTAAAGTTCATGCAAATGTGGTAGAAGGATTATGATAAATGATTTTCTTGTGAAGCGGTAGATTTCTACTCTCGGCCATCGCAGTAGGAACCTATGAACATGTTATATGGCAAAGTTAGTTACAATGTATGTATGACATGATCTCAGCAATCTAGATGGATCCCTCCTCTATCATGTGATGTGGGACCAGGTAGAAATGTCAGTGTTAGTTTTGTTATGAGATAGTTGTATGAGTGTAGGTGCCAACCATTACATATAAATTTATTACAAGCTAAAATTAGTAAAGGAACACATTATGTTGCCTTCAATAGTGTGGCTAAGAAGTATCTGCAAGTAGTTGGTCTAAATTTAAGGTGGTGTCCAAGAGATATGTCACAAATGGTATCAGAGCATAGGTTCAAACACTGCGGCCTATGGACCCATCCACCTTCCCAAAGTATGAATGAACTTTAATGTTGGCTTTTTGTAATAAAAATGTATAAGAAAAATCACCCAAATTTTATAAAGGGTCAAGTTAAATCTGAAAATTTAAAGCACGTGAATTTCATATTGATTTCTCGCCACCCAAGGAGGGTAGGATTCTTTTGAATCCAAATATTAACATGGTTTATTGAAGAATCAATAACCTTCCACTAGCCATAGCATTTTATTATGATAAAGCATTTAAAAATTAATGGTTCGGTTTCTATGTCATGGTGAGAGGATTTTCAAAGAAGCCCATAGACACTTCATCAACGTCATTTATCGGAAAAAATAAAACATGTGGCATTGTGTCAATTTGATATTGAGCTAAGAAGACATGGACTTCTTAAAATCAAATGGGAACTAAAAATGTTGCATGTTATAACTCTATGCGCTATTAAGAATCAAAAGTTTAACTAGACTAGTTATATTGTCAGAACATGAAAATTGAGCGTCACTAATAATTATTGCATTTTTTACTTGCATTAAATCGTAAACGATCCATTCATTAAGGGTTCGACTACGTTTTGTATACGGTTTATGGTAAGAAATGGATTATCTTTCCCTCACATAAGGAGTATAACACCGTAGATGCTAACTGTGATCTCTACTCTTCCTTAGATGGCAAGGGTTTGGTATCATTCATTACCCAATCTAAATTATCAAATGCGGTATTTTCCTTGTACGTCTTGCAGAGATGGAGAGTTCCGGGCTCTACTACATCACACAATTTGGAATTTACAAAGTCACATCACCACTGATATGGTTTGCATATATCTGGAAGAATGATAAATGTCTTAGCAAGAGCGAGGCGGATGAAGGCTGGAAAAGAGACAATGAAAGCCCAACCACAGATGGCAGTAGTGCCATTAAAACATCGAGTGAGAACTACTTCCACTATCGAAATTAAATGAGGTCTTAGATGCATGTAAACAACAACGATGCAATACTGGTATCTTGAGGTTGGTATGGTCTAGGAAATCAGAAGCTTATGCGTAAGAAAGGCAGACTGCGAGACATTGGCTTTTAGGTTATTTTACGATCTGGTTAATCAAACATTTGGAGGGAACATAATTTTCATGTGAATGATATTCCCCATGTGTAGAATTCCTGATTCAATAGGTTAGAGGGTTTTTTTCTCTTTAATCTCGAAATGATGGAATGTACATCGATAGGTAAGGCAACAACTCCTTCCAAAGTTAGAGAGGAAAAAAATCAAGAGGGTAACTATTGTTTCCTTGCTACCTTTCGAGTTGTTTTACCACTGGTCAAGTTAGCTACAAATGAAAGCAATGGATAAGGGTTCTCCTCAGAGGCCTCCTCACCCATAGTTGGATAGAGTCATCCGATAAACACTATCATGAAAGGATAAAAGCAGAAAATTTTGTTATTGGGAAAAGCCATCGTTTTACTTACCCTCTCTGATCATGGTGATCATTGTACTAGTTGCAGATAAGAATTACCCCAATAACGTGCAGAGAGTCATACATTAACATCATAAGGATATGGATGATCATAAATGGTAAGAAGATCAAGATAAATATCATCTACAGTCAGTGTCTAATGGTTGTTGGCGTATAAAGCCATCCAGACGTGGAGGCGATGTCCTTTATTATAATTTTGTGTAGGGGAAGGGATGGAAAAAGCCGCAGGCTTTCTAATTGTGCCAACAACCAAATTAATAAAAGGGTGTTGTAAAAACAACATTGTTACTATAAAATTCACACCTTTGAAAGCTTGCATGTCATAACTTTAGAAGCATCACCGCAAAAATAGTAGACTATTGTTTACTTTATGCCAATCCAAAAATTTTAAATGATTGGAAATCTAGTGGTATAAGGTTTATCCAGACCTCCATGTGCCAGTGTAATCCTTTTTCTAATCTTCCTATACATAGGAGCAAACACAGAGAGTGGGATCGACGGATCATGTTAGGTTCTTCAAAGCCAAGTGGAAAAGTGCACACACTATCTTAATGTTGATAGTTCTTCATTTTGATATTTTTGTGGCAGGCAGGTTCTGAACCTAATAGGGTTGATGGTGAATGCATGCAGTGGGAGAAGACACACCATAATTCTTCACTTCCAAGTTTCATATGATTCAGATGTGTCTTGTCATTAAAAGAGTCGACCGTGGTATGAATTTGTCTATATGGATTCCAACAAGCATATAAGAAGCTATTGGAATCGTGGTAACCTTAGCGGGTAAATAAATAATGTGATTGAATTAATGATGTGGATTTAGATTTCTTTTGTTTAAACAATTGAATTATGTTCGCAATCATAAGGTCGAGGTAAGCTGGGATGGTAGGTAGGCTTCATGGTGAAGTGCCTTCATGAAAGCCTTCACCCAATGAAGGATCAAAAGGATTTCGAGTGGCATCACTGCTGAGAAACAAAATTAGTGCTTGCAACATCACGATATCCAGAAATTCTATTTTAAACTATAAATCAGACGTGGTCAATAGAATGGCCGACCCAATTACTGTTTAGAGTGATGGGCTTGAAGATGTTCCCACACACCACAAAAGTGTGTTAAGATTTGAACTCCGAGTAACTAGGTTTCATCCTTCCCTCCCAAAATTTAATTAAAGTGATAGAAATTTCCCTCTAAACACAATTGCGCTGTTGAGAAATTGGAAGCATCACATTATAATAAATCTGCTTATTCTCTAGAGATTTATTTCCATTTTCATTAGGTTGTTGAAAACATTTGTTGCATTAAAATAGGTGGGTAAATGTGTTGCAATCCCTACAGATAAGAAATAGAAGCCCTTATAGTTATGGATTTTGTAAAAATGGTAGCTGTTGATATAGAGGACCAAGCTAAAAATGATTTTTCTTTGTAAATTCCCATATGTATTTAAATTCATTAGTGATTACAGGGTCTTAGAATTCATAATCGCCCACATATTTACATTTGGGTATGACATTGTGTCTTGACCATAAGATATAGCTGCATGCATCCTATAGTGATGACGCCAATTCTCATGCGTAGGCTGCATGTAATTATGGAGTATGATTAGAAGAAAGACAGAAAACATTTTATTAACCCAAAAGAAACCATCCCAAAAAAATATTTGGCCTTCTTTTATGTTATCATTTCTACTCTCATCTCAACCTTGAAAGGTTTATTGTTTATGTGCCTTTAATTAAGTACAAGTTTGTTGAATTGAGTAGGATGATCGGATATAACTATTGTTTGTTCATCATGACCATTATGCAGTTTAAAAGTTATATGCATTTTAAAAATGTGTTTTGTGTTTATCAATTTTTTTTAGCCTTTGCAAATTTAATTTTATGAAATTCGAATGTTTTATTGAGTAAAATCATCTATTTAGGTGGATGATCTTGAACTGACTACTCTACATAATTTTAATGCAATCTGATTCAAAGTCATGTGGCATATTGGGTAGGTAAAGGGTCAATTTCAATTACAGTAATTGGACTGCTAAATATTCGAATTGGACACTAATTGAAATTGACCTTTTACCTGAGGTTTACCCAGTATGCCACATGAATTCAAATCAGATCTCTTGTTTAAGGGTGATATCTTTTTTAAGGGTGATTTAATGTTAAAGAGGAGGTGTTAACATGTAAATATCTTAAGATCATAGTACCTATAAATTAAAAGGGTGTAGAATTGGAAGTATTAAAAATTTCATTTATAATTCATGAAGGGGAAATGACATTATATCTGCACTAAATTATGCAAAGCCAACGAAATGTTGAGGTATAGAAAGGGAAATAATCAATCAGACAAATAAATTGTTAAGTATGGAATAATCTTAAATATCCAACAAATTTATTTTTGGTTAAAGACAAGTTAAGAAGTTTATTTAACATTAAATATCTATGATAGACTAAGTATCATAGTTAATAGTCTGCTTTATAGTTAAGAGGAAGGTATATTCCATTGTTGTTAAAACCTAGTACACGTGACAGATTTAAGGGTGATTTAGGTGGAATGATCTATCTGGTCCTACTCTAAACCTTGAGAAGTGTATTGTATAGGTGACTCTAATATATTACAAGTTTATTGAATCAAGTAGGATGACTGGATATAACTATTTTCTGTTCATCATGACCATTATACAGTTTAAAAAAAAATTTCCCTGAAAGGTTGACGATCGTATAGCTATATATTTTTTGTTTCTATTGAATACACCTTGAGCATTTTTGTTTTTGAAGACATATGATTCAAGATGCTCACGGTTCTCGAAGGAAAATGGTTTTACGTTTACAAGAAAAGGTTTTTTTTAACCTTTCCAGGTTTAATTTTATGAATTTCAAAAGTTTTAGTAATATCATCTATTTAGGTGGATGATCTGTACAGTCTTACTCTCAACCTTGAGAGGTGTATTGCTTGGTTGTCTCTTATTAAGTGCAAGTTGGATGAATCGAGTAGGACGACCGGATATAACTATTGTCTGTTCATCATGACCATTATGGAGTTTAATTTTTATTTTTAATTCACTGAAAGGTCGACGATGGTATAGTTATATGCTTTTTGTTTTTGTTGAATACGCATTGACCATTTTTGTTTTTGAAGATAGATGAGTAAATATGCTCACAGGTCTCGAAGGAAAATGGGTTTTGTGTTTACCAGAAAAGTTTTTTTTAGCCTTTCCAGTTATAATTTTATGAAATTCGAAAGTTTTATTGAGTAAAATCATCTATTTAGGTGGATGATCTGCCTCGACTTACTCTCAACCTTGAGAGGTTTATCTCTTAGGTGCCTCTAATTAAGTACAAGTTGGATGAATCAAGTAGGATGACTAGATATAGCTATTGTCTGTTCATCATGACCATTATGCAGTTTAATTTCTTTTTTTAATTCCCTGAAAGATCAACAATGGTATATTTATAAAATTTTTCTTTCTGATGAATATGCATTCAAAATTTTTGTTTTTGAAGATAGATGAGTTGAGATTCTCATAGGTCTGGAAGAAAAATGGGTTTTTTGTTTACCAGAAAAGGTTTTTTAGCCTTTCCAGGTTTAATTTTACGAAATTTGAAAGTTTTATTGAGTAAAATTATTTCGGTCAATAGTTCAATATCCCACAACGAGCCCTTGGTGAGTCGGAAATACACTTCTCAATATCTGTGATATTATGGTAGAAAAAAATTGTAAAATTGAAAGATATTATGGTAGAACAAAATTGTAAAATTGAAAGTACAACTAAAATTGTGGGGAAGATAACTTATGTTTAAGTTATCATAAATATAGAAAACACCAGAGAAGTTCGACGGAAACCACCGGTTACCATGTAATTGTCGATCCTAAGAAGAATTAGCCTACTAGTCAATGTGACATATTGGTAAGAGACTACTCAAACTTGAGGACTGTAAGCAGTAATACAAACTCTTGAACTCACTGTTCTACATATTTTTAATGCAATCTGATTTGAAGTCATGTAGCATATTGAGTAAACCTCAAGTAAAGGGAGAGTTTCAATTGTAGTCCAATTATAAATTTAAGGGTGATCTCTTGTTTAAGGGTGATTTAATGTTAAAGAGGAGTTATTATGATCATAGTACCTACAAACTAAAAGGGTGTAGAATTGGAAGCATTAAAAATTTCATTTATAATTGTTGAAGGGGAAATGAGATTATATCTACACTAGATTATGCATGCGAAAGAAGTTTTTGAGGTATAAAAAGGGCAATAATCAATCACATGACATAAATTGTTAAGTATGCAATAATGTTAAGTACCAAGAAAATTTGTTCTTGGTTAAAGACAAGCTAAAAAGTTTATTAAACTTTAAATATCTATGATAGACTCAGTATCATAGTTAATAGTCTGCTTTATGGTTAAGTGGAAGGTATATTCCATTGTTGTTAAAACTTGGTATAGGTGACAGATTTAATCCCAAAACCAAAAGTTATGATGAAATTATGGTTTGAATAATTAATTTTATGATACTATTATGATGATATTATGTTGCAACCACATGAAACAGGAAAATAATTTGCGAAATAAAAGACTTGAATAATATGACATAAAACTTTCATTGGTTGCAGAAATGGAACAAGTCCATGAAATTCCTTATAAACTGAGCACAATTTGTTCCACTTACTTAAAGGTAAAAAATGAATTTTTGCCATAATACTAACATGGTTGAAAACATGTGTATGAAATATATTTCATGCAGGGGATGCTATGGACATTGGTATGCTCTACTAGTAGTATGAATGGTGCTAAGTACTTAAGGTATTTATGATACCAGTATCAATACATGTATTGCATAAATATAACATGTTTAGTGGTGTGTATGTAATACTAACTATGTGTAGGTATGCATGAAGATACTCGATGGTTTTCTAGCACATCAACCACTTGGAGTGTGTACAAAAGAAGGAAACTAATAAGTTTCTAAAGCTATCCATGTATGATATTCATGGGTACATATGATTAAGATGGTTATGTGCGCGCGAACATGTTGTGATATTTTATGCATATTGATTTGGAAAATATGGTAGTTGACTTGTTGTATGAAGAGAAATTGCAGGAAGCAAGTGTTTCTGAGGAACATAAAGGCTTCAGAGGATGCAGGGGAAGAACATGCATTTATTAAACTAAAATAAATGATATTAATTGTGGTAAAGAAAGTTGAATTTCTGCATCAAATATTTCTTACAAAAATTTTTGGAACCACCAATGTGGTGTGTTATGTTGGCAATGGAAAGGTATGTGTTAGGGAAAACATACTTTATACACCAAAATGCATATCATTAATATATAAAAATAATAAATAATAATCAATACTATATTATATCGGAATTATTTGTATTTAGTGTGCAAGGCCATAGAAAGCATGAATACTGTGAGTTTAGCATATCCGCTTATCGAATCGAGTGATGTGGTGAGAAATTAACACTCTAATGATGGAGTGTAGATTTAAAGGGCGGAGTATGTAAGACCCCTCCCTTGTGTGTCAAACTATTGCAAAAAAAAGTTGAGGAAAGCTAGGTATGATGTGTAATATGAAAAATTGATCACTTAGAAAAGCGAGACACTATGAGATGAGATTCTTGCCAAATCCCATTGAGGAATGGGATAGGATAAATATTTCACGATAAAGCTTCTAGATATGATTCTAGATAAGAGGTATGGATTGGAGGTAAATATCCATTGGAAAGATTGGAGATAAATATCAATCAAGAAAAGTAAAAACACTTTGCGGGAGATAAAGGAAATATTTTATGAGGAAAAGCCTCGCGGGAGATAAAGGAAATCTTTTCCGAGAAAGGCCTAGGAAAATGGATAAAAATCCATAAAAGGAGGAATCGTTAATGGAAACCATATTATCAAAGAGGGTATGAAATACACATTACATAGATCAGTTGGAGGCAGTTGATCCATGGAAAGGACCTCAGCCTGGGGAGGGGATCAGAGGTGGTTCATGGTTGGCTGGTGGTACTCCGCTCTCCAAGTGATGTTGTCCTCATTTATGATCTTGTTAGTTTCACATGCGTGGGATGTTCTGTATCTTGGTTTCTTACCTTGTATGTCATTAAATTGTATATCTTAGTTGTATAGATGATGTGTTATATGTATGTATGAAAATAATAGTGGTCTTATGCATGTGACTACTAATGCCTCCAAGTTAGTGGTGGAATCATAGTAGATAGTTGTTACTACTTGTGCCAAGGAGTTAGTTTACTCATGATTGACTCTGCATATGTCCATTGTGCAATAGTAGAATAGTTGGTACTAAATTGGTTTATCAGATAGTCATATGTGAATGTTGAGATAGTTGTTGAATCTAAGCTTGATCGTTATTAAATATAATGAAGGAATATAATATACCTTTAACTTATGTGATATCTCTGGTTTAACTTGGAAAATATTTATGCATGAGACATGGTAAATTCCCTAGCATTTGCTAGATTTTTAATGAATTGCATATGGCGTTTATGAGATGACTTTATGGATGCACGCAAATGTAATTCTAGTAAAGGTCACAATATATGGATCTTATACAATATTATTGTTAACATGTTTTTGTAAGATAGTGTATAGTCGTGTTTGAGCCACTATGCAAATTTGATAATTGTGGTTAAGGTTCAACTATATAAACTATGGTATTGGTTATTTATGTTATGCATCTAATGCTGCTATTTTGACCAATTATGCATAATCCTTAAGTTACACATGTTAACATGTCATAGAACTATGGTAGAAGGATTATGGTAAATGATTCTGTTGTGAAGTGGTAGATTTCTAGTCTCGACGATGGTAGTAGGAACCCATGAACAGGTTATATGGAGAAGCTAGTTATAATGTATGCATGACATGACCTATATTACTCCAGATTGATCCCTCCTCGGTCATGTGATGTGGGCATGGGTATAACTAACGACGTTAGATATGTTATGAGATAGTTTCATATGAGATAGCTGCCAACCATTACATCTAAATTTATTACAAGCTAAAATTAGTAAAGGAACCCATTATGTTTCCTTTAATACTGTGGCTATGAACTATCTTCGAGTAGTTGTTGTAAATTTAAGGGGGTGTCAAAGAGGTATGTTACATACAAGGCTAGATTAATAGCAAAATGTTTTTTACAACAACCTAGAGTCGATTATTGTGAGACCTTTACACTACATGAAAGGTCATACGCAGAGTTTTTTTATCCTAAGTATCCCAAGTAAAGAGGAAATATTATCAAATTGATATAAAATTCACAATCTTAAATGGTATTTTAGATGAATAACTATATGTGGAGAAACCAGCAAGATATATTATAAACAAACATGGATATAAGGTATGTATGTTAAATAAACCTCTTTATGGGTTTAAGAATGCTCCTAGAGCTAAGTATAGTAGTAAGGATTAAAATTTGATCAACAATAAACTTAGTATAGGTAGGAGTGAGCCTAGATTGTACATAATGGTGACTAAGCAAGGTCAAATCCTAATTTTTTTTTTTCGTTTACGTTGATTATACAATCTTCATAAGAAATCTATCAATAGACAAGTTTAAAGAAGTCATCAAGAAATATTTTGAAATGACTAATTTGGGAATAATGGGATATCCACCTGGTATAGAGGTCATTTAATAATATTCAAAAAAGAAATGTTTTGAGCAAAGTATGATTTTGGTTTTTTGAAAAGGTTCTAGTCTGAGGTTAACCCTAACTCAATGAATAAGTCACAATGTTAAGCTTTATTTAAGGTCAACATTGGTCGTTTTACAACCATGTTTTTGATAGCCCACAATATTGTTCATGTGGGCTACATGCGATGAAGCTTTGGAAAGGCTTGGGATACTCTATTTTGGTGTTCCTAGAGGTGAATAATGAAGGCCAATTAGCTATATTGGTTAGATTTTGGTCAAGGAAACAAAGATATCTTTGGCTACTTTTTCAAGGGTTTTCCAAAATAAATTTTGTTTGGATGATGTGTGAATAGTTTATATGCTTTTTTTGTTAGATTTGGTTAATAATTTCTCTCACATACTCATTTTATTTTATTTTTTCAAATGGTATCCCACTTTAATTTTACTAACACGGTATTGGAGCTAGTTTTACATAAATTGTAGTAAGAGTAACTTGAACATTTATTTCCTAGAGAATCCCTAGATATTTTACTTATATGATGAAGTGAAAGAGGTAATTTTGTTTCTTAGATGAATATTTTGCAAAAAAATTGCATGGATATATTATTGGAGCCCATATTTTCTTGTTGTGGAAGAAAAATACAATTAAAAAATAAAATAGCCAAGTTTATGTGGAAAGAATAGATTTTTAAGGGTGTGTAGGGAGGAGCTTCCTAATGGATTACTATGGGAGAAACTGAGAGGTTAATAGGTGGGAGGTGGAGCCAAATATGAACTTGGATCTAAACTTGGACTTGACCTCTAATAGAAATGAGGAAGCAATGGAGTGAAACCATAGGAAGGA
>APFE030305688.1:106309-164170 GCA_000404065.3 Pinus taeda
TATTCCCAGGGTTCAGGACGGGTCATGTCAATTCGAAAAGTCATAGTATCTTTTGAAAGAAAAATGTTACTGGATGTCTCCTTCATGAAAATACCTATTCCATCAAAGCAGGTCTGGATTTTCATGCCTATCTCATCAAATTACGTCTGGAATTTGAGGGGAGCCACATGTTTAATCTTAGTCCAAGAAGGCTGGGAATATCTAGCGAGCGATATCGTCAATGTGGAGAGGAAAGCCGTGTTGGAAGTGGAATCATCTAATTTTAGATTCCAATTGGACCTGCAGTTGGAAGCTTTTTAGTTTGACTGTTCTGCTATAGTGCCAAAATTACTACTGTGCCCGCCGCCCCTAATATGAGCGCTTTTTAGATACATGTATGTGCTAGGCTGCTTTTTAGAAACATGCATGTCCTAGCGAATTTGCCTGGGATAGTTTTTACACACATAAACTTGTTGGTAATTAGACCACTGTATTTGTAAAGACTAAATCTCTTCACCTAACTAATCCATTAAACTACAACCTTGACCACACCATTAACCCACAACCTCTGAACCTCGGGACCACACCATCGAACCACAACCTCTGCACCACAGCCAAGAAAATGAGCAGCTTACAAGCTGGTCCACGCACTCGACATTCGTCAAACCCTAACTAATTTCGGGTTGTCATCGGAGTTCAATAAGATCAAGTAAAACAATAGGGAGCATCATATTTCTGTCGCAATCTTCCCGTTTCAAAGAGCAATTTTGTGTCCACAGAAAACTCAACCGCACCAAATAAAGACGGTTTGCTAGACGAATAGCCTAATCGGAACGAAAGAGGCACGGCCAGCGGATCTGTCCGAGTTTCGTTAGCGGTCATCACTGGTGACTCGTCGGTATAATTCAATCGAGGGTTTCAGATCTGAGTTAAGCCGGTCAGTTTCGAGAAAGCGGTGAGCGCGCGGATGGCGCCACGCGCGTGGGTGTACGTTATAATTATTTGCATCCCTTCCCTCATTTTTGTTGGGGATTTTTCTGGTAAAATTGCAAAAACAGAAATTAATTGAATAGAGAGTAATGCTCTGTTTTTCTCCTCAGGATCTTTACAAGGAAGTTAAATAAAAATTTCTGAACAGAAAGAGTTTCACACACAAATAAAGCTTGTGTTCATTAATAAAATGCTTGATACAAAAGATTTTCATCTTAACAGAGGAATTTTACCAAGACTGTTGCAGATGAAGTTAAAACAAAAAAAATTACTCTGTCTCCCCGCACTCCTATGCCTTACAAAAACTCTGTCTCTATTGTAAATTCCACACCTCACACTGGTGCGCATATTGGGTTTTCATTATCCCTCATATTAGCAATGCTGTGCATTAAAAAGACACCCTCAAAAGAAAACATTCCAGCTGCTTACATTTCAACATTTACACTGTTGTGTATTACAGTCACGCTACTGCGCCACTCTCACATTACATATGCAATGCACACTGTGGGAGATTGCATTTCAACAACAAAACAAAAAAAACTTTTCATTATCACACTTCTTGTGTGTATTCCCCTCTCTCATTTCATACAAAACAACAACCAGCATTATATTCAATCTCTCTACTGCGCATTCCCTTTTAACAAAAAAAATACCTTGATGTATTTACGCTACTTTCCCTTTTAACAAAAAAAAATACCTTGATGTATTTACGCTGCTGTGTATTACATTCATTCAACCTGCTGTAAAATTCCTCTGTCATTCGCTGTAGCGAGTTTCACTTTTTATTTTCATTGCAATTTCAACCAACAGAAACTACCCATGCTTTGTTGAGTGCTCTCTTATTCATTCGCCCTCTTTTTCTTCTTTTCTCGCACTGCTGTGCATTTTTTTTGCATATGTTAGAATGAACAAAAACATAACATACTCTTTTTGTTTGATTTGTGTCGTGTTAAAAAAAAAAAAAATTAAAGCTTTTAGCTAACTTTACTGACCGCCGTAGATTTATATTAATTACATTAATATGGTTTCCCCATTCGTTGGACAATTCTTCAGCAATATATCTCACGCTACCTTCTGGGAAAAAGTAAACTGTAACTGGTCTTAAATTCTTCACATGGCGATATAAATAATTTTTGGAACAAAGGTACTCATCTGAGAACTGCAATGTACGTTGCATTAAAACTGAAATGTGCTCCCGTTATCATAACCGTTGATCTGCCCTCAGAAATCCAACGGCTATGGTCAATATCGGGAGGCCCTTCTTACCGACCTTTACCTTCTGGGGGATGGGCGGTTTTGAGACCGTACTCTCGACGCGTGGCAGCAAGTCGGGGTGTTCGGAGCGCTCGAAGGAAAAACCACTCTGTGTGAAAGGTGGTGCAGGGAACTGTACTGGCAGTTTTCCGGAAATGAATGCCTGCTGCACGATGGCTGATTCGGCAGCTCACTGTGTTGTCGTCGCTGTCCAACTGTCCGCGTCCAGCAACACTGCACGCAGTTGGAATTAATATTCCAACACTGCCCTTTAATTTCAACTGCTGGGCATTCAGACATACCGAGATACTTCCTCAGAATTCTTTTTACTGCCAGTTACAAAAAAAAAGGTCTTCCTCTTGACAGAGGGATTACAAAACTGCTATTCGAAAAAAAAGTCTTCCTCACATAGAGGGTTCACTAGAGATTATGCTGAAGAGCATCTTCCTCTTGACCAGAGGGATTTACCAGTCTATGCTGAAAAGCATCTTCCTCTTGACAGAGGGATTCACCAAAGACAATAGATCTTCCTCTTAATAGAGGGATTCACTAGAGATTATGCTGAAGAGCATCTTCGTCTTTAACAGAGAGATTCACCAAAAAAAAACTGCTTCAAGTGCAGTGCCAAAACAAAAAATAAACTTCACTGTCTCTTCTGAAAAATACTCTCTCTGTCTTCAAAATTAACACTGCTGAAGCACTGCTGTGTCTGCACTGCTGTGCATTTTTCAAAAACAAAATACTCTATCTCTTTTGGAACAATTACTCTGTCCCAGCTTACAAATTTACACTGTTGTGTGTAAATATTTCTTACATTCACCGCTATTGCATATATTGCCTTTCAGTTCAATGAACAACACACTCACTGCACTTATATTTACTGTTGTAAAGAAAAATTTCTTTTATATGTGCTGCTGCCCATTACATTTCGTTTCTTCAACAAAAAAATCTTCATGCTGCTACATTTTTCATATTCACATTGCTGTGTGTTTTTACTACATATTCTCCAACAACAAAAAACAAGACTTACATTACCCTTTTCACTGCTGTGTGAAAAAATTCATGATTTTACTGATGCGTGCTTCCGTTTTCTACATTACTTGCTCCTCCTTCATTTTACTCTGCTATGTAAATTCTTCATTTCATTTTATTTTTTATTTTACTCACCTTCTGCTGCGTTTTGTTTCCCTTTTTCTTCTCGCGTTGCTGCGCCTTCACTTTCATTACATTACATTGAACAAAAGCTTACCTCACACTTTTGTGTGTAATGCATTACAATGCAACAACAAAAAAAATTCCACGCAATCTCCATGCCCTGCAGACTTTTCTTCTCTGCTTTTATGGCAGATTTAATTTCATATCTCTCCCCTATAAGAAGATCTTCATCAAAGAATAACTGTTAATATAATTCAGCAATAATGATCAAAAATTACAGGCTCCCCCTAACTGTATGCATTGTCTTCTTTCAGAAAAGTTTTCTCAAAAGAAACTTAGATCGATTGGAGAGCTCAAGGGACTTTCAGACTGTACTTCCTTCCTTCTCCATACTTGAGTAACTTTCTTCTTTTGCGTGGGTCTAGCTTGCAAAGGAGCCCATGTTAAGTTACAATCACGTCCCATATGCCTAATGTTATGACACTTGAAACATTCTACATTGTTCATGAATAAGATTTTGATGATTTCTTCTTGTAAAATTGTTTCTTGGAGGTTGTCGGAGACTATAGCATCTATCTCTATGAAATGCTCTACAGTCTTTTGCTATATGACCAAAGTTTGAGCAAGAATAACAATAGCCAAAAAATGAACTTTCGAACCTGGGAGATGGAGGTTTCCTTGATGTATTTCTGAAGCCTTTCCGCCTTGAGATCCTTTGATGATAAGCATTCCCTCCTGCCTCTTTGACATCATCTACATTTCCTTTTGGAGTTGGTTTTCTACTTGGAGCAAGATTTCTTCTTGGAATAGGATTTCTTCTATTGTAGCCTTGATTTTTCTCCTTGCCTTCGCTGGAACTAGGAGCATCACCATTTCTTTCTGGCTTCTTCACATCCCTTTTATTTAAAGCATTTTCATTATTGTTTGAGGGTTCACCTGCATACCCGAGTCTTGATTTATCAAATGGAAATCTGTGATAGTTGAGCATATCATCCAAGGCTTGAGAGCTCTTCATGATTTTGTTCATCCCTTCAACCCTTTTTTTGAGGAGGACAATCTCTTTTTCCAATCTTTCACACTCATTATTCTTCTTTGTAAGTTGTTCCTCAGTTTCTTCCTTGCTACGAGTAGCCTCAGCTGCTACTATTTTAAGGAAGATGATATCTGACTTCAATTTGAAGATTTCTTCATTCTTTGCTTGACTGCTCTCTATTTTCTTCTCGGCTTCTTGTGCCTGTTTCCTGGCTTCTTGTAATTCAGACTTAAGGGAGGAGACCTCTACCTTGTACTGTCCAATCTCTTCTACAAGTTTGTTCACTCTCTTGTGCCTTTGTTCAAGTTGATTTGACAAGATGTCTTCCTGCTTTTTTGCTTTATTCAACTGATTTGTCATGGATATGACTTCTTCATGATGCTTCCTTTTGCTTTGATCAAGTTCCTTCTTAAGCTTGACAAGCTCTTCATCCCTTTCTTGTACTTGAAGCTTAATGAGTTTGACCTTCTCATTTTCAGCTTCTATGATGGGTTCAAAACTTCCTTCTTGACTGATGGTCATGGTTAGTGCTCCCTATGCGTGAAGGTCATGAAGTCTGTCCCATATATCCTTTGCTGATGAATATTTTCCTAGATTCTTCTTTACAGAATCAGGCAGTCCATCCAAGATTGTATTTGCTTCTTTTGCATTGTACTCCGTGGATTCTCTATCCATCCTGCTATCATCAATCACTGATTCCCAAATTTCAATCCCTCGAGACTTTAAGAAAGTCCTCATTTTTATTTCCCATATATCAAGGTTCCCATTGAACCTTGGAGCCTCAAATAGAATGTTTTCAAATGGATTGCTTTCTATTTTAGTGGTAGAGGGAGACACATTTTTAGCAGGATTGGTGACTTTCTTCCTAGACCTTGCCATTCTTAACTATGCTTCAAATCCCTGGTTGTGTTTTTAAAACCACTGACTGTTTCTTCAACAGCAACACAAAGAAAACTTTGAGGAATACCTAAAACCTTTTGCCTAAGACTTCACTTTGCTCGAGAAGATTTAATGCTGCAACAAGAACTCCTTCCTTCAGCGTCTTTATACCCTCAAAGAGCCTGGATCTACTCTGATACTATTGTTGGGGATTTTTCTGGTAAAATCCCAAAAACAGAAATTAACTGAATGCAGAGCAATGCTCTGTTTTTCTCCTCAGGATCTTTTGCACAGGGAAGCTAAATAAAAATTTCTGAACAGAAAGAGTTTCACACACAAATAAAGCTTGTGTTCATTAATAAAATGCTTGATACAAAAGATCTTCATCTTAACAGAGGAATTTTACCAAGACTGCTTCAGATGCGGTTAAAACAAAAAAAATTACTCTGTTTCCCAGCACTCCTGTGCTTTACAAAAACTCTGTCTCTGTTGTAAATTCCACACCTCACACTCATGCGCATATTGGGTTTTCATTCTCCCTCATATTAGCACTGTTGTGCATTAAAAAGATACCCTCAAAAGAAAACATTCCAGCTGCTTACATTTCAACATTTACACTGTTGTGTATTACAGTCACGCTACTGCGCCTCTCTCACATTACATATGCAATGCACATTGTGGGAGTTTGCATTTCAATAACAAAACAAAAAAAACTTTTCATTCACACACTTCTGGTGCGTATTCCCCTCTCTCATTTCATACAAAACAACAACAAGCATTATATTCAATCTCTCTAGTGCGCATTCCCTTTTAACCAAAAAAATACCTTGATGTATTT
The DNA here is from genome assembly GCA_000404065.3 of Pinus taeda. NCBI lineage: Eukaryota > Viridiplantae > Streptophyta > Pinopsida > Pinales > Pinaceae > Pinus > Pinus taeda. The sequence continues at coordinate 112,438 of APFE030305688.1, forward strand.
ACGTTGTTGCATATTACATTCATTCAACCTGCTGTAAAATTCCTCTTTCATTCGCTGCGGCGACTTTCACTTTTCATTTTCATTGCAATTTCAACCAACAAAAACTACCCATGCACTGCTACGTGCTCTCTTATTCATTCGCCCTCTTCTTTCAATGCTGCCCCTTTTTCTTCTTTTCTCGCACTACTGTGCGTTTTTTTTTTTTTTGCATATGTCAAAATGAACAAAAACATAACATACCCTTTTTGTTTGATTTGTGCCGTGTTAAAAAAAATAAAATTAAAGCTTTTACCTAACTTTACTGACCGTCGTAGATTTATATTAATTACATTAATATGGTTTCCCCATTCGCTGGACAATTCTTCAGCAATATATCTCACGCTACCTTCTGCCAAAAAGTACCCTGTAACTGGTCTTAAATTCTTCACATAGCGATATAAATAATTTCTCCAACAAAGGTACTCATTTGAGAACTGCAATGTACATTGCATTAAAACTGAAACATGCTCCCGTTATCATAACCGTTGATCTTCCCTCAGAAATCCAACGGCTATGGTCAATATCGGGAGGCCCTTCTTATCGACCTTTACTTTCCGGGGGATGGGTGGTTTTGAGACCGTACTCTGGGAGCAAGTCGGGGTGTTCGGAGCGCTCCGTTGATCTGCCCTCAGAAATCCAACGGCTATGGTCAATATCGGGAGGCCCTTCTTACCGACCTTTACCTTCTGTGCGATGGGTGGTTTTGAGACCGTACTCTGGCAGCAAGTCGGGGTGTTCGGAGCGCTCGAAGGAAAAACCACTCTGTGTGAAAGGTGGTGCGGGGAACTGTACTGGCGGTTTTCTAGAAATGAATGCCTGCTGCACGATGGCTGATTCAGCAGCTCACTGTGCTGCCGTCGCTGTCCAACTGTCTGCGTCCACCAAGACTACACGCAGTTGGAACTAATATTCCAACAATTTTCTCATCCACTCCTTCGACTCTCGGAGTTATAGTTTTTCCATTTTCACTGGCCTACTATTTCGTCAGATTTCAAATCGTCTGTGTAAAGAGAGATATCTTATCTCATATCATATAGTTCATCCACTAACACTGAGCTTTAGGATGAAGACCACTATAATGGGTCTCCTGATTATGGTCTCGTTCCTGCTCGTTGCAGAAAGATTCAACGACAGGTTGCTTAAGAAGAATAACCAATTTGTTTTCCCTGACAACCCGTTTGGCATAGATTGCAATGTTGATTCCCTTGTCGACGATGGCTCCCAAATACACACTGTCGGCAATTATGTGGAGAAGAATGCGTTGCAATATGATCAAGAGAGAAGCCACAGGAGCTTCACGTCTTCAAATGGTGCGACAAAGGACTAGAAGTTATCGTTGAGGATTAGCGTGGGTGGTCAAAATACCGAGAAGATCAAAGCAAAAGGCGTATTCAATTTACTACTGAAGGGTAGAGTAACACTATCCGGACCCAATCCTATTGTAAAGTCCATGGTGACCAAACATGAGTTGTCCACATCCAAGGATAGCCCGGGGGTTGGTCACATGCAGATGATCCGGCGTAAATCTAAGATAATAATAGCTGACTTCCTGAAATCCGACCACAGCCAGGGAGATCATGACGTGCAGCCGAAAACGAGCAATAAGAGCAAGCTAGATTCTACTCCAAGCCGGGGAGGCGGGAATCGATAGCTTTCAAAGTCATACAGAATATTGAAAAGAATTATCTCTCTTTGTATAATGAATTCATTTATGACAAAGTATACAACAATATTGTTGGAGATTTTTATGGGAAAATCCCAGAAACATAAAAATTCAAGCACACAGAGGCAATGCTTTGTTTCCTTTACTCCAGGATCTTTTTGCACAGGGAAGCTTTTAAAAAAAAATTACTGAGAACAGAGTATTGCACCACCATAAAAGGATTTCTATTCATTAAAACAAAAATTACTCTGTCTCTGTTCCAAATGATTTTTACACTGCTGTGTAAAATCTACATTCTCATTTACTGCTGTAAAAATGGCTTTTACTTTTATTGTTTTGAAATATGATAAACAGCATCCAAGAAGATTGCTTGTTTGATGTAGCTATGATTAGTTGAAAATTCCATAAATTCTGAATATCTATGAATATTGATTCTCCTTAATTCGATACACAATAGCCCAATAAATAATTTAGCATCTAGTTGATTCCACGAACAATTGTTTATAATTAATGTTGTCTCTACAAGTGATTATAGACTTACAATATCATAACAAAGTTTACATAAACTACAACTAATCATTACGACTTAGATACCTATGGTATCCCTACTATCATAGTCACATTAATTGTTGTCGCTGGTTGCTCCACTTTGTTGAAGACACTAGCTACTTTAGCCCCAATCAACCATCACCCATTAGACTCTTGAAACCTCATGTTTAAGCTCTCTTCTACTAACTGTGCGCCGAAATAACCAATTAAACTTTTTTGTTACAAGGAATTGATTCCCAAATGTCATCTACTATAGGAAGACTTGTATGGGATTCCCGTTCTTAGATATACCCTTATTGTAGTTTCCAACATCTCTAGCACAGATGATGGGGTTTTGATCTCCTTGATACCTCAACATAATAATTTCTTGACACTTAGGGTTAGATCAAGTTCTGTTGTCTTAGAGAATAATATTAACATGCCTCAAAATTATCTTTCTACCACTGATAATGCCCTTGAAATATCTCACTCCCAAGGATAAATCCTTATACAGTTTGTTTCCATAGATGATGCCTTAGAGATAATTCATTTCCATAGATAAGGTCTCAGAAAGATCTTGTTGCCAAAGATGAGACCTCATAAAGATCTCACTACCATAGATGATGCCTTAGAGGGTTTGTTGTCATGGTTAATTCCTTAGAGATATTTTTTTGCCACAGATATGCCACATAAATATCTTACTACCATAGATAATACCTCGATGATAGATCGCTACAATAAATGAAGTCTTAGGGCTGATTCACTTCCATAGAATGTTTCCTTCAAAGCATTTTCTACCACATAATTGGAAATTGTTGCCTCAGAAACCGTTATTTCCACAAAAATATTCATTAGAACCCTTCATCTCCATAGAACGGATGATTTTGTTTCCTCATAAATTTTTGCTAAGCAAAGCTTGGTCCTGTAGTAAGAGGGCAAGGAGGATTTGGTAGGGTGGAATATTTAACCATCAAAACCAATCAAAGAAGATGAGGAATTAAATTATTCCGTTAGCCTCAACCCAAAATATGAAATATCAATAAGCTACGATGATCACAGTGAATCTCCTCTCTTATTTTTATAGATTTATTTTGGGATTTTCTCTCCTAATTTTAATTTGAGTGGCTAAGATGTAACAACCTTGGTGAAAATTCCATGTAATAAAAGTTAATAAATAAAAAATAATAACCACGGTTGATGGGATTCTTATTTCAAGATGAGTATTGGGAAAGACATCCTAGTGTGGGTTTTCATGTCGTCATTTAATGGCTAACAAAATTGGCAAAGGAAATGACTAAGGCTTTGGAAAGGAAAATTGGCATTTTCACACATTTATTTATGAAAATAATGGGAATTAGGAGAAAAGGGAGGTGAAAGGTCTCATGTTTCATGTGAGGAGGAAAATGAAGGAAAATAATCGAAAATGAAGAAAATAGAGGTCTGATTGATAAAATGGATTTTGAGGATCAATTGCTAACCTTTTGTCAGTTCATTGTTTGAGCTCTCTCATTATTCTCTCTCTTTCTCATACTCTTGGATACTTAGAGTTTTCTTGGAGCGCTCTTGGAGGGTGTGTTATACATGGATTTTTGGAGCAAGAAGAAAAGGAAGAGTAGGAAAGTGCACGAGGACATGAGGATTAACAGTGACAATGAATTTTTCTTCTAGGTACTGAGTTGCACATATGTTTTCCTCACTAGTTTTGGCATGCATGGAATATGCATGTGGTTTTTTGGTTGTGATCTTTCATTGGCATAGATGATGGTCAGGATTGATACTATATTGCCTAACCTTTCCATTTCCTATATAGCCATGGTGATTGTGGATTTTTTTCCCTTGTTTTTTTTTGTTGGTTCTAATGTTTCCTTAGCTTGGGTTGAGTTATTAGTCCTAAAAGCCATGGTTGGAAAAATGCTCTTGAAGCCCTATAACAGCTTGGGTTGAGTTATTAGTCCTGGAAGCCTTTGTTGGAAAAATGATCTGGAAGCCCTTGGTGGGTTTAGTTACTGGTCCTGGAAGCCTAGTTGGACAAACGCTTTGGAAGCTCAAAAAAATTTGTGGCTTGAGTTATTAGTCCTGGAAGCCATGGAAGGTTTGGATATAGACCAATTTGCTGATGGTTTTGTGATTTCTGACTGTGAGGTGGAATCATTGTTTGATGGATTGAGGTGGATGGCCTCTAGAAGCCGTGGATTGTTTTGGATTGATTTGCTCTATGAGATCCCACATTCATGCTTGGAGTACGGCACGGGGGTAAATAACTGAAGAGAGATTTGGCTCAACCATTCTACATTCGAGTGGAACGTGGAAGTCCCAACCCAAGTTTAGATTTTTCATAATGAATATGAGGTTATTTCTCCTTGTAATTCTATGAGTATTATATTCGTTATATGTGATTTATATGGTTGTGATTTCCTTGGTATTTCTGTTGCCATTATGCTAGTTATATATATGTTTTATGATAGTAGCTATGTATGGATCTCATCATGTTTTTACTAGTAAATGAATGAATAATGTATCTATGACCTAATGGATGAAATGTTAGTTGATGCGTTGAGGTATCAAAGTTTCTTAGTGCTTCTCAGGTAAGTCTAAGACCCCTATGCTTAGATCTATTATTTACACCTGTAGATTACATATTTTTGATACTATGATGAAATGTCTGTCATGGCTAGTAGGAATCCAATCAAGGTATTATTCAAGTAATCTCATTTGTACTATCATTTCTTTATTATTTTATTGTTCTGAAGACGCCATTCAATTCTAGATAGTCACCTAGGCTCTCGGCCTGAAAAAGTGGCTCAAATTTCGAGGACACTCGCACAACACTATGCAAAATTGACCTTGGATGCTAATTTGCAGGCTCGTGAGAGTGTCTAGAGGTCCCTGTACACTCGCATGTCCATAGCATAAGAGGGTTCAGAGATCAAGTGGCTAGAAATCTTAGTGGCACCCAGGGGCTTGTTGGCAGAAATGTTGGATTAGTTCCTAAGGGTCCTAATGTTGATGTTGAATGCTTGTATGGTGTGTTTCTATTGGTTCCACTTCCTTAACATGACTTAGGAGGTCGAATCATATCATAGTGGTTTGTCTTCGATATGTGTACCCCAACTGGCTGGTTGCTTGGTTATGTGTGGGAAGAGAGTGTTACATAAGAAGAGTCCCTTGACTTTCCCCAGATTATCTAATGTTACATATATGAAAACAAATAACGAGTTCCCTCCTGTACAAATTGGTATAGACTATAAGATTAAATATGCTACTATGCCCTGCTTTGGGAAATTTAGAGAACATTATAGATGCATATAAAAATTATTATTATATCAATTAAAGAGGTGATGTGGTCTATAGCCTAGGTGGCAGGGATCTGTTTGTAACAAATGAATAAAAAATAACCAATCGAAAACACAAGTGACATAAATTAAAAAGAAATGAGTGGACATGAATAAAGGTAAAGCTACCAAGAAAACATCCTCTTAGTCCTCAGGATATTAAGTGCTAATAGGGAATAGGAAACCTGACGTGATAACCTCTATGTGGTTAAATAGTTTTTTGAGGATATAAGAGCATCGAGGTTGGCACCTCAAAGTTTGTTTTACCTTTATGAGTGTTTAATATGTCGAGTGTAAGATGAATCCATGACAATGTAATGTCAACACATGAATAGGACAATGAATGGAAATGTGATGAGAACGAGAAATAATTCTCCTTTCAATGTTTTTGGTAACATAGGCTGGATATGTCTTGATAAATAAATCTTTTGAAATTCAAAATATGCTTGTCAGTATTGGTAATAAGTTAGTTAGTTATTGTCGAGAATAAGTTAATAACATAAATTGAAAAATTTAGGTTTCTAATATTGTTGACGCAGACAAATGGTGCCATTTATTTTTTGGCTTAATAAACTTAAGCTTTCAAAGGGAAATACAAATCGCCTAAAGTAATTGTTAATCTAAGATGTGCGAGCCTCACTGTGGTTAAATAGACATCAAAGATGGAAAAACATTGAGGTTGGCACCTCAATTTTTTCACATGCTTAATAGATATACGTTTTACATATTTCTATATCAATGTAGTGTCAAGACATGAATAGAAATGAAAATGAGAATAGAAAAGACAAACACGTCTTATGATCACTAGTGAGGTTTCGGGTATCATAGGTTTTTTGTTACTTGCTAAATAATTTTATGAAACTCAAAATCAATTTATTATCATAATGCATAACATAAATTCTAAAGTACAGATATCTAAAATAGTGAACGTTGATTGACTTCTTATTTTCTTATTTCTCTTAATAAACAAGTGGCTTGAAATGGCCATCATAAACCAATTTACATTTTGGAAAAAATTAAATAAAAATTCTAATTATCAATGTTTTAAAACTCCAACTCCAATTTGGAAACAAACGAGGGTCAACTTTGACTCTGACTTGGTATCGAGTCGGCTGATTTGATTTCAATGACTTTGTTGTTGTGAAAAAATACATTAAATATTTCTTATTTTTTTATAAAAAAACATAATTTGAAAGATTTTCATTCATGTTTCCAAACACAAAGCTTTAGAATATAGAGAGAAGATAACATATGATCAAATTAGGCTCGTGAATACATCCATTGTATCAAAATAGCACCAAATGCACTGTCGAATACATACATGAATGATGATATAGAGATCAAAACAAAAATACATAGCCAAGGAGGCTAGAAATGACCTCTACAACAAAAGTACACTGTGAAACATCAGTAGTCATCATTACTATTGGCTACTGCTAGAGAAGCCAACATCATCTTGCTAAGACTTTCAATTAGAGTCAAACAGCGAAACCCATGGCTCCTCCTCTTCATCATCTCCAACTACAAATATAGAAGTGTTGGCACTAGCAGGCTATGCTACAGCTGCACACTGAGATAGATGAGATATGCGCTTCTGTTTTGGTTGAGTAGAGGAAGCGCCTGCAATTGGAGTACTTGCAGTTGGGCGTGAGACTGGTACAAGTGGATCTACATTCAACTAAACATTTTTTCCAACTAATTCTTCTATTTGTAAATCCAAGTCAAGATCCTCATTAGAATCAAACTCTGCTGGATGACTCTCCACTACCCAATTTGATGTTGGATCAGTATCATCCATCACAATGGGATCTAAATCAAGTATTTTGTTTAGCAATTGGTTGCGTCTAAGTTGGAGGTTGTATTGGACATAGACTAGATCATATAACCTACTTTTATTGAAACAACTTCTCTTCTTCATGTCAATCCTCTCAAAGGAAAACCAATTGTGCTCACACCCAGTAGCACTGCAAGTTTGACTCAAAGTACGAATTGCAAACTTTTGCAATTGAGGAAAATGGCCACCAAAAGCCTCCCACCATTGTGCTGTGAAAAACATAGTAGTGTAATGAGTTATATCAACAAATTATATCCAGATTTCAAATTAAAAACAATTTAACAAAATAAGAATTTGAAAATTGAAATTTTTGTTCGATTACCTCATCTGCTTTCCTTGCAATCTTTGCTAGGTTCTAAGTTGCCAAAGGTACCCATGGCTTTGCAAAAACAAGTGATATGTCTGTGTATCTCTAGCTGATGACTCTCCACAGGGATCATGCGATCAATGCAGTCAATCAATCCATCTCTAACCTCCCCACCCAAAGCTCCTACCTTGAGATCTTTATAATGATACCTTTGGTTAAAAAAATACCTAGCTGCATGTATAGGGTGATGGAGTTGATTGTTCCATATTTCATAAATGATTGCCCAAATGGGCCCATACTTAGCCACTTTATCCATGTATGTTGTCTTTATTTTCTCATTTTCTTGATCCATAGCCTCATTAATGAAGCCCATAGCCAATATTTCCCCATCCACCAACCACAACACCTTAACTAGTGGCTCAGCAACCTTCACAATATCTGCTACCTTTTTCCAAAATATTTCTTCATTAACCTTCTTTTTAAAATCTTTCTCATCATGTTTGTGGGACCACTAGCTTTCATTCCATTCATCACTAGAAAAAAGTCTTTTGCAAGTTTCTATGTTGGGAAAGCATATATTGCAATGTCAAAAAATGAGTTGCAAATCTAGTGATGGCAGGCTTAATAATATCCCTACCCCCTATCTGTCTCGTCATCACGATCAAAATCCATGAATGATTTGAGATACATTTTGTTATTATTTTGGCATGCTCTATAGTGTTCATCACCCAATCTAATTTTTCAATATCCTCAAGCATGAGGTCTATGCAATGTGCAGCGCATGGGGTCCAAAATATGGTTTTGTGTTTTTCCTCTAACATTTTACCAACAAAAACATAGTTAGAGGCATTATCTATGATGATTTAAACAACATTAGCCACCCCCAGCTCCTCAACAACCTCATCCAATAGTTGAAACAACAATTTTCCTTATTTCACCCTATTAGATGCATGAACTGATTTTAGAAACATGGTTCCATATGGGCAAAAGATAAAAAAGTTTATGATGGTATAGTTCCTTTGATCAAGCCATCCATCTGACGTGATGGCACATCTTGTTTTTTCCCATGAATTTTTGCAATCTTTCGAATACTCATCAATGGAGGAAATTTCTTTTCACAAACAAGACCCCCTTAACTCATGCATAGTAGGGCCTTCGAAGCCCTTTCTAGCACCAAATATGGCATCAAACATAGGATCATAATATGGTGATGAGAAACATTGAAGGGTATATGAACATCATTCCACCATCTATCTATGTAATCACAAGTGGTTTCTCTCAATTATTTTTTCTAATGATCATCTAAAGTGGGTTGCATATGATTTCTACAATGAAATAACTTTTGATAATCATATCATCCTTACCCTTTCCTTCTTGCATGGACTCCAAAGAGCGAGGAACATATCGGAAGGGCTCGGATGCATTAGTTCAAGGGATAGGTGAAGTGGCCTCAAAATTAAAATGGGGGTTGGTAGCCATCACTTATTGTACACTCTCGTTCCTCCCAATTTCAACCTCTATTTCATTTTGCCTAGCTTTTTCTTCGTGAAATTTATGAAATCTATTTAACAAATCCTTGCTAATCTCCCCAATTTTTGGTGATTCACATGTAGTAATTTAGCGTCTAACACTAGCCAAGTGTTGTTTTAGCTGATGCCCAAGCAATATCTTTCACTCTAAGAGCCATTTTTTGACTTCGAAATGAATGGAAAAAATATGAAAATGAAAACAAAAAATAACATTTCTTCAATATTCATTTCTTTTACAAAAAATACTCTTTTCAATTTTGAGGTTTGCACAAAAAAATAAATAAGTAAAAACAGATTTTAGAAGTGAACAAAAATACCTCTGCGCACAAACTGCCTCCTCAATGTTACTCCAACAAACCAACAACTAATTGCTACTACAATGGCTGCCCAAGAAGCCCCTCACTGTTGCTCCAATGCTTCCAAGACTCCTCACTGCTTGTCCAAAAACAAACTCCACAACTCTTTACAAACTCCTTACAAATTCTCACACAAATGAAATGAGATAGTTGTGATGAAATGGGAGGGGATGGATAGATTATATAGGTTGGGAGAGGTAAATGGACCTCAAAATCATGTTGAGGTGAATTAGAATTGGTTGTGGTGTCCACTTTCTCCCCCAAAAAACTTTGTTGGTCACGCTTTTGCGTTGGTGACAAAGCTGGCCTAGTCGATGACTGGCTCGGTCGACAAGGTAATGAACCAGAAAATCTTTTCGTTTCGGCCACTAAGCCGACCCAACCATGCATTAGATCAATGTAGCTCAGCCGAGTTGGGGTTGGCTAGGTCATTTATGAAAACACTGCTAATTATCAAATCAATCAATGTGATCCTTACAAAAACCATTTTCGAAATATAAGTGCAATCAAAGTTCATCCTATTTAGGATTCTACTGAATGTGACTTTATCAATAAATCTTAAGAAGCCAAAATATTTACTAATGAATATCAGTGTTATCTAACATTGTTGAAACATAATTGTGTTAAATTTTATTTTTTGGCCTAACAAATGAAAGGATTAGAGAGAAGGAATGCCCCTTAAGATTGAATTATGAGTGCATTCAACCCATTCCAAGCCCTAAATGATTTATTTAAAAATTATCCAGATATGAGTTTATCAATAAACCCTATCAATTTTCTATGAGATTGTGAAAGAATACCAATGTATTTTCTTTGTTGGCATAATAAACTAAAGGCCTGAAATGGCGATAAAAGCACCCCTTCCTTAATTTCGGTATTTTAAAAAGCCATTTTGAATGTAGTAGACTAGAAATACTCATCATTGAATCAAATGAACCTTAAACATTGTAAACAGATAGACTATGATTGCTTTGAGAAAAATCGTATGCAAATAGAATCCAAAGGTTAAGAATTTTTAAGTGGCTCACGTGGGCCTCCCAGACCATGATGAGAAAATTGGTACTTAACAAGCATGTAGCTATGTTTGAGCCTCAACCTTTTCCAGCTGAAAAATGAAAAATCACTAAAGTTTAAAATTAAATTTTTACTTGACTTTGTACATTTGATACGTGAGCAATGCTAGAAAATGAAAAGAACACAACTCTAGTAAAATATGATTAGGATGTACTTTAGTGCAAAACAAATACACGAATATTTGCAATAGAATGTAAAGAATTTAAAGCATCCATACAACCATTTGTAACATGTATTATGGTATCCCAACCTAATAGGTAAATGTTATAGGTGTTGAAAGGCTAATACAATGCAATATTGCAAAATGTCTTAGCCTTGATATCCCTAGGGAAGCCGCTGATCACCAGTTTCACCAAATATTTATAATATGTATTGGTCAAAATATTACATTGATGTGAAGTTTGTTGATCCAAGCATGATTTGTTAATGTAGCACTAGCAAAGATCACCCAATTTCCTCCAAACAAGGATTCAAACCTTCAAACATGGTAGAATATGCTTTTATAGAGTTAGATACATATATTGGTCAACAATGGGACCAAATTAAATCAAACAATGTACCAGATAATATCATGCATCATACATTTTAGATGGATGAAATTTGTCTAGGTGCAAACCTTTCCTCAAATTTTACACTCAAAAAGGATGTTTTCACCTCTATATATTTGATTCCTATTGGCTATCAATAAATATGGGGTTAAGATGGATCTAATTTGGTTACTTACCCGTTGACAAGTGTAAGTATTCATGCATGAATCTATTACTACCCTACCAAATAATTTTTATTGCAATATTCAAAACATAAACAATGAGCCTACACTCTTATACTTCATTGAAAATTAAATTATTCATGTAGAAATGTAAATAACATTAATTAAAGGGGACATAATTGATGATAGAAAAAGGATAGACCTTAAATAAAATAACGTTGGTGTGCTTTCATAGGATTTCTGACTCTTGCAGGAAAGAATGAGTCGACGTCGACATCTTATTTTCTTTGGATCATGTTCAAAATTGCAACAGGAAAATATAGAAATTCCTTGTAGATTCAAATTACAGATTGTAATATACTAAAACAATTGACTTGGATCAACTCTACTCATCAATGGAAACAATAAACGATCGATGAAATCACGAATCATAAAAGACAAATAATTCAATAACACATAACACAATAATTTTCTTTGGAAAGCCACAACTAAAAACCCATAATATCTATATATTGCATTAATCAGAAAATATAGGAAGATTACAATGCATTTCTCGAGACCAAGAAATCTCTGCACTGTCTCAATCTTTCTCATTGCTTCACACACAAGCTCCAACCAATACTTAGCCAAATATGTTGCATGCCAAATCCTATTTCCTTGCATAGTTTCCCAAGGAATTAGCTAGTATTTTATTGGGAAATTCCTCATCCATAACTATGCAATCCCTCAAAAGTCCTTCCTCTGACTTCATGCACCATTATTTTAATTTAGATGATTTTACAACTCATATTACACTGTTGCTGAACTCCAATCTCAACTGGGTATTTCTCTAATATGACATGAATGATCTAATTATGAGTGAACTTTAGTTTATTGGTTGAGCAGTGCTAGTTACACCCCACTACTATAGGTTACACCCCACTACTGGATCTCCCACTGATTTCTCCATCAGTTGGAACTACTCTAACTGATTTTACCTGAGTTAAACTAAATTAAATAATTACAACTCAAAATAAACTCAACCTTAGGCCCTAAAATTTAGGAACCACTCTTCATGACTCTAGATAAAATCCCAAGTCGAATAAACCAGACCAACTATGTCAAATTAACTTAGTTAGCTATTAGAATTTTCTACGAGAATTAGGATTACAATTTAATTCCTAATTTAATTCAAGGAGAAATTGAATTAGGATTTTTCTTAAAGCTATTTTTAACATTTCTTGTTTCTATTTTCAACCCTCCCCCAACAAGAAAGGAATTCAACTCAGTCCCGATCTAGTACCTTTAGAATGATCTACATGCAATTCTTATTATTGTTTTTGTTTCTATTGCAACATCTACAAACAAAAAACATCTCAATAAAATAAACAAAATAAATTGAATAAATTGTGTCTACAACTGTCTACTACAAAATGTTGTTTCTACTAACTCTACTACTACGTCTCCTACTTTGCTATCAACAATACTCTACACTAATCAATATCTGGCTAACACTCATCCTCCTTCAACTGAATATTGTGGGCCCCCGTAGGAAGGTAATGATCCATGAGACACAAAACACATCAATGGATCCTACCCAAATTATGAAACTCTTGGACTAAGGTTTCATATCGCCCCACCTTGTGCCTGGAGGTATGGCTCCATGTACTTTTTTTTCTCACTTGTTTCAAAATTCCCACCCTATTGTAGGTCCCTCATTCAGTAGGTGTCTCCACTCACTCTCCTCTCTTCTTCTCCAATTGTGGCCGCTCCACAACTTAGTGACGTTGCTTATGAGGCTACATCTTCAAAGATAATTCATGCTTCCTCTCAACCACCAAGTCACTGTACTTTTCCTTTCTCGTCAAGGCTTTGCATGCATCTTATACCTCAAATGGATATAGGTTCCTCTATCGCACACTAATTTGTTTCATGTGTCCCATGGCGATGTGTCTAAGGAAAACCTTTCTTTTTCTAAATATCACAGCATAGTAACGATATTCCAATACCATGATAGAAACAAGATATTTCTTTAATCTTGGAACATACATCACATATGTGAGTGTGATAGGGGAGGAAGACTCCCTCTAAAAAGTAACCGTACTGATGTTGGTCATGTTATGCCTCTTATCATCTCCAAACTCTATGGTTTTCTTAAGGTATTTCTCCTCCAAGTTACTGAAGAGATCTCTATTCCATGTCATATGGCAGGATGAACTGCTATCGAGATACCACCTACTTGAAATTAAAATTCTTGTCATGCATACAATGAGAGTGAAATCAAGTTTGAATTGTGAAGCTAGATTTTCACCTCATACTGCTACTGGAAGCTCCTTCTTGCTTTCTTTCTTTTGTGGTAATTTCATGGCATAGTGCTTGAACTTGTGATAGTGGAAACACATGATGTTTGACAATTCCTTCTTATATTTTCCCTCCTCATCTTGGGACTTCTTTCTCTTGTCCTTATTTTCTTTTATGACTAATTGAAAATCCTCTTCCACTTATTTGGATGAGGTCCCATCTCTAGTTTTCTACCAAATCTCTTATTGTACAAGGTTGAACCATAATCGCTCCCACTATGGTAGCTTCTCCATCCTATTATCTGAGCCTTGGTAGCTGTGTGAGCTCTTGGGAAGTCTTAGAAGTGCTAGGCTCACTAGATTGTCTTCAGCAACCATAACACTAACACTTCCAAGCTCATCGAGACATTGGGTTAACATGGTCAACAAGTTCGGTATTGAGTTGCCCTTCTCCATCTTGATATTTCTAAGCTTGTCCTTCAATGCCAACTTCCAGTGGTTACTACTATTTTGGAACAGGTCCGTCAAGTCCTTCCACATTGGAAATGGAGTTTCCTTACCATAGAGGTTTGACACAAAATTATCTCGAATTCCTTCTAGGATAATCCTTCTAGCCTTTGCCACACAATTTGTCCACTCTGCCAGATCCTGAGCATGAGTTGGCTTAGGAATATCTTTGTCTATGAATTCCTTAAGCTCATTGTATTACAACACTTCCTCCATCTTGTACTTCAAAGAAATATAGTTTGAACTAAATTCAAGAGCATATTCAAGTCTCAATCTATAGAACGATATCATGCTAGCTCTTAAGTATGATACTGCAAATTTGATTTCTTGTGCAAAAGAAAAACTTGTATCTACTTTTCAATAGTGATTTCAACTTTGATACCATGTATAAATTCCTTGTAGATTCAAACTAGAGATTCTAATATGCCAAAAAAATTGATTTGAATCTACCCCACCCATCAACGGAACTAATAAACGATCGATGAAATCAAAATGCATAAAAGAGAAAGAATTCAATAAAAAATAACACAATAATTTTCTTGGGACAGCCACAACTAAAAACCCCTACTATTTTTATATTGAATTAATAATCAAACATGAGAAGGTGGCAATTCTTTGCTCAAGCCTAAGAAATATTTGCACTATCTCAATTTGTCTCGCTTCTTCGCAAACAATATCCAACTAATACTTAGCCAAATTGGTTATATTCCAAGCTCCTATTTCCCTACACAATTTCCTAGGGAATTAGCTGGTATTCAATTGGGAAATTTCTCATCCATATCTGTAAAATTCATCATAGGCCTTCCTCTGATTGCATGCACCATCAGCTTAATTTAGATGATCTTACAACTGATAGTACACTATCCCTGAACTCCAACCTCAAGTGGTTATTTATCTAATCAGACATGCATTAGTTAATTATGAATGAATATTCAGTTTAATGTTTGAGTAGTGTTAATTACACCCAACTACTACATGTTAAACCCCACTACTCGATCTCCCACTAATTCCTCCATCAGTTGGAACTATTTTAACAAATTTTAACATACTTAAACTGAATTAAATAATTACAACTCAAAATACACTGAAATTCGGCCCCTAAAATTTAGGAACCACTCTACATGACCCTATATAGACTCCCAACTGATCCAGCTAAGTCAAATTAACTTAGTTAACTATTACAAGTTGTTATGAGAATTAAAATTCCAAATTAATTCAAGGACAAATTACATTAGGATTTTTCTTTATGCAATTTTGAACATTTATTCTTGTTATTTTCAACAGAGAATCCAGTTTTCCATGATTGGTCAAAACATTTCAACATCTGATATCACCATCTATGAGATTGTGTGCAAAGGAGAATCATGTCGCTGAAGTAAATTCCTACAGAGGACCAAGATGCAGATATTTTTGACAAAGGAATTATCAAGATGAAAATTCAAGCTTCAAAATGTTGCTAGCTATAAAGCCTAAAGTCCAATTGAGTAAGTTTTTGAAATACATTGTTTATGATGTCAAAGGATTTCCAAATGAAAGAGAAAGTTAGATATTAAAATAACATATTTCAAAATATTTTTTATTTTTGATACCCCCTTTTGATACCCTATATTTGAATGCATTTTTACTCCATTTACCTAGCTCAAATGAAAGCATAAAATATATGGTTGGAGAGCCTATTTTAAAACCTTCTAATGGTATATAAAAATATCTCTAACTCCTCAAGAGTGAGGAAAAATAGTTTTTCGAATATTCACTATACGTTATACCAGTTGCATAAGCCAATCCAACTAATGGACAAGCTAGTGCATTCTACACTGGAAATGCACTATAAATAGGTGCTAGAAGTAGAATTTCAAGTCATTCACGCAACCTATTTCAGATATTCTTAAACAATTGAATAAAAGAAGGATGGTTTTGGTTCATAACTCAAGAACCAGAAGTGAAGAGGAGGTGACTTGTAGAGACTTTCATAGAAGGATATTTTGCACATCTTTGAAAGGTTTTTGGCTTATTTTTCAGGAATTTTTGGGATACGTTTTGAAGTTTTTTTACCATGGTTAGAAGTTTGGTTTCATAATTGTTCTTTAGGGATTCATTTTGTCCCCTTTGAAGGCTAAATTGAAAATAGGTGTAGAGGGGCTGAATTTTAGGCTTGTCGTGATAGCAGCGAGTTGTACGTGTTGAGACCCAATTTTAGGAACAAAGTTTGGGTACAAATATTGTTTAAATAAAGCTTATTTTCAGGTCTAAATCTTGGTCTATTTCAAGCAATATTTGAGTTATATTTTGAAGGTCTAACAATGTTCTCTATAAAGGAGGTGAACTTCTAGAGGTTGATTTCTACTTATGAGGAGGTTGAGTTCAAGGGTACTTTATTAAGGGATGTTTCCTTGCTAACAAGGTCATGTTGAAGAAGTTGAGTTTTTGTGTGAATGAAAAATGAGTAGTTTTTAGAAGTTGAAACTTTATATGACTAATATTAACCTTGATACAAGCTTTAGTGCTAAAAAATCAAGGAGTTGGTGCTTCCTTTCAGTAGATGCTAATAAATTAGGTAGTTGGTACTTCCTTTCAGTTGGTTCTGATAAACTGGAAGTTTGTGCATTAGATAAATTTTAGGTCAAAAATGGGTCCCACGAAAAAATGTGAAACAAACATCAATTTTATAAGAAATAGGATTGAATATGATGATGTAAACCATAGGAGATGATTCATTCTTTTGGAATATAACTTGTTTAAAAGACTACTTTTTCAACTTTTATTTTCAACTTATCTCCCTACAATTTTGCTCAAATTTTCGACGGAATCCACTACAAAAAAGAAAAAGATGAAATACATGAAAAATTATGATTGCAATCACATTTTATCATTTTATAAAATCACATGAAAAACTCTAATATTCCTTCTTTTACTATTTTTTACATGCAACTCTCATTACGTTACCTCTTTGTAATGGTAATTATCACTTTGTTTATATATTTGTGAAAGTGATTTTATATAAGAAATATTAGTTAGGGAAAATATTATTTTCCTCAACAACATCCATCACTATGTGGCCCAACTTCTACGTACCACATGTCTCTTTAATTTCATTAATGCTTATTTTTTAGAAAGGGAATATCTTTCATTTTTCAAGTTTTTTTTCAACATTTTTATTTTAGAAATAACCTATTTTTTTGATAAATTTCCATCTAAACAATTAGTTTCATCTCATGAAATCATATTATTTGCATATTTTAACATGGCCTCTTTAGGTAAACATTTCTTACTGGTACTAACTACTTTTCATTGAAATCGCACATGCAGGATGTACGAAGAGTAAAGCATTGTATTATATTTCCTTGAGAAAATAAAAAAAACCTATTGATGTTAATAAGAAATCCAAATGAGATAAAAAGAATGATGAAGCATGTGGGTAAATTAGAATGTCAATTTCTCTTAATTTGTGATTTCATATATGAGTTTATGACTTAAATGAAGCTTAGGAAAAGTTGAAAATGGAATTAGTGAACCTAATGTAATTATATATCATCATATTTAATATTATATCATATATCTAATTCCTATTGATCTCTCTTACATTGAATATTGTATTTATAAGTTTAGAACACTTAGAATTTTATCTCAAAATTGTCAAGTCAATCCAAATGATGATCAATACATATATATTATTCTTTGTAAGATTGGTTCTGAATATTTTGTTTTTTTATCTATATTTCATGACACTAGAGATGCTTTAGGGGTTTCATACCAAAATCCTACCTTGGAATATTTTTATGACTATTTCATTAGAGAGTAGGAAAGGATCTTGCATATTGGAGTGATCAACATTATAGGTACATCTAACAAGGCCTTAGTGGCGTAATATGAAGATAAAAGAGGTCATTGAAAGAAGAAACATCCTCCCGACAACAATCAAAATAAGAGTGTCAAACCCTCTCAAGTAGATTATACTCCTGATGGTAACAAAATTTGACTAAGATCAATGAGTATGAATATTGATGAACATTGGTATTATTGTGGGAAGTAATTTTATGTGGACTCTAAATATCTTATAAAGATAAAGGCCTTGGAAGAAACAATGAAGAATAAGAACATCAATCTAGACTATTCTTGTAACACTTCCTCTCATAGACATGCACTTTCTTCTTCTAGCTTTTATTTCAACGCAACATCTACTTCTTCTTCTAATGATTGACTTATTGATTATGAACAATCTTGTCTAAGGATAAATCCATTTTTCTTATCTTAATGATTGTAACATTTTACAAATTGTTGTTGCTGGTGATATATCTCTTATTGTTGTAAGGTTTTGAATAGTTCAAGTAGATAATGGTCATTTAAATGATACATCATGTCTTCCAAGTATTTCCTAAAAACTTCTATTAGTATATCATATCAATCATTTAGGTGAAGCTAAAATAATGGGTTTTCCACTTCACCAAGTTGTAACTCACGATCTGAAAACTCCTAAACATGTCATTTCCAATATAGTACGTGATGATATTATCGTGTTACATGAGTTTGACAACTTTGGGTCATAACTTTTTCTCTTAGTTTTTATAGCTCATGGTGATGAGTTTGGAAATTTTTTGCAACAATAAGTATGTCATATAAATTTTTTTTCATCGTATCAACTATATAATCAAAATATGGTGACTAAAATTGCCCACATTCTTATATAGATGGTGTTTGTGTTGGTTTTGTTCTAAACAAACGTCATCGAGAAATCTTTGACAAACATGCCTCTTCGAACACCATAGATCCTTTGCACCTTGTTTACAATGATTTATGTGGTTCACTTTATTCTTCTTCTTTCTTTGGTTTAAAGTACATTTGACTTTCATTGATGATTTCTCTAGATGTACTTGGGATTTTATCCTTCTTCCACTCGGTTCAAGTACTTTTTAACTTTCTATGATGGCCTCATGAGGAACACTTGGGTTAACATATTAAAAGTTAAGAGAGAAGTTTTTATCTTGTATTTGTCCTATAAGGCCCTTGTATAAAAAAATCTACACATAAAGTTTGTAGGCTAAGAATAGATAATGGAGGTGAATATTTCAATAACAAATTCACGAGTTACTGCACTACATAGGGAATTCAAGTGCAACATAATGTTCCATATGCACCAAAAAATGGTGCTTCTAAAAGAAAGAAGACTACATTAAAGGAGATGGCTAATTGTATGGTTGAATCTAAGGGATTAAGGCTTCATTATTTGGAAGAAACAATCAATTGTGAAAATTACATAGTAAATTGCATTCAACAAAGTTTTTAAATTATATAATACTAAAAGGAGCATGGACTAAATTTCATTGATATGTAAGCCACTTTAAGGTATTTGGTAGTGTAGCATGGGTTGAAATTCTTGATGGGGAAAGGAAATCCTTGTAGTCTAAAAGTGAGAGATGTATTTTTATTTGATACTCTAAAGATATAAAAGGTTATAGAATTATTCATATTCACTCAAATGAAGTAATTATTAAAGGATATGTTAAAGTTGATGAACATGTATTTTCTCATGAGCCTAATTAAGTTATCGTTCCCTCCTTGGCCTACACTCTTTCTTCAACATCTGTGCCACCTTTTATTCATATTTTGTTTACTTCTCTAATTGAAGAGAAATAGTATGAAAATCCATCTTTTATTTCTCACCTTCCTCTAGGGAACTCCATTGAACCTACATTGGCACCATAGCTTACTAGATGGGTCTATTGCATAAAATATTAGCCATTGAACATCATGGGGATCTTATATATCAATTCCATACTCATCCATAGTCCTAACAAGCCTTCTGTCCTTTACCTTAATTTTCAGAGACTCGTGATATAGAAACATTTCAAATTCTTTAGGCCATCCATATTTGAAACAATGTGAATGAAGAATGTCATTTGTTGATGAGAAACCACACATGGTAACTTGACCCTCTTCCAAAAGAAAAATAAATTGTGAGAGGTAAATTGGTATATAGAACTATGTATGTATAAGATGGAAGAGTCGAAAGACATAAGGCTGACTTAGTTGCTCTTAAGTTGAAAGAATTGACTATAATGGAACATTTTCCCTTGTGTCCAAAATGAATTCCATCAACTTTTTGTAACCCTTGCTATCCCACATGGATGGATGTTCATTAGATGGATGCTAAATCCACCTTCTTATGTTGGGATCTACAAAAAGGAATATTCATGCAACAACCTCTTGGCTATGTTCAAAGTTAGTGTAGCCTTGTTTCCAACCTTAATAAATGATTTTATGGTATTAAACAAATTCCTTGAGCATGATATGAAACAATCAATAACTTTGTTCTTAAAAATGGCTTCTCTAGATATCATTCTAAGACCAATGTATACACCAGGAATGTAGGAAGCCATCTCCTAGTTATTTTTCTATATGTTGATGACCTTATCCTCACTCATAGTGGCCCTAGAATTTTAATCATGTGAAATAAAGCATTAAAAATATGTTTGAAATGATAGACATAGGATATTTGTATTATTTCCTAGGACTTCAAATACTACAAACCAAAGACGATTTTTTTCTTTCTTAATCTAAGTATACACATGTCCTTCTTTGTCAATTTCAAGTGGAATATTGTAAATCATCTCCTTCTCCCTTTCAATATAAATTTATACTTGCTACCACCTACACTAAACCTAAAGATGATGTCATTTTTTATTGTCTTAATTGGTAACTCTTATATTGATTCAACCATATTTATATTTCCTATATTGTTGGTCTTGTTTCTTGGTATATGCAAACACCCCATGAGAGTCATTGGAGGTAGAAAAAAGGGTACCTTAGTATATCAAAGGTATGTTTCTATTTGGAATATATTAGAGCTTAGGAGAGAATCCTTTTTTCATTGATTTCATTGGTTGATACTGGGATGGTGACCCAAATGATTAAATCTCTACTATAAATTATTCTTTCATTCTTGGTTTCAAATGTGTCACTTAGGCTTGTAAGTAGTTGACTACTTCTCTTTCTTCAATAGAAGTGAAGTATTATGTAGTTCTTAATGCAACTCAATAAGTACTATGGCTTCAAAGATACTTTAGAATTTTGGGTTCTAAAAGTATAATTTGACCATGCTATAGTGCAACAATCAGTGTGATAATGAGTTCACAAGTGATTTAGTTTGGAATCAAAACAAAAAAATACATTGATCTACAAACGCAGTTCATTAGAAATCTAATTCAAGTTATTAAAGTTCTCTTTTCCCTATACATGCTTATTGTATAGACATTTTCACAAAGTCTATTTTGGAAGCAAAGTCTTCTAAACTTTGATCTATGTTAGCGGCTTAGCAAGTTTTAATTAAGGGGGTTAAGCTCTAATGCCTCCTTTCTCATTTTGTGTCACCTTTGTGAATCCTTCAATCATATCATAATTTATTCTTAATGGAGGATGTTAGGATATTTAAACACATGAGAGTTAGTTAAGTTCAACTTCATCTAATGTGTTTATAAGCTAAAATTTTGTTTCTTTAGTATGCCTTAGTTACATTGAAATATGATTGTTATGATATGTTCTAGATATAGAGTGTTATAGTAGTACATGTTTGCCTCAACACTAATGGTTACTGATATGTGGGTTAACACTGAATTGGTCCATTATCATTTTTTAAAGAGCGTGGAGGGTCATAGTTCATGATAAATTGTGAAAACAATCTTATGTAAAGACATTTATTTTGTATTAATAAAGTTTCCTCAACTTGCCACATTGGTTGTTGTCATGGAATAATTCTCTCTTATAGGGTTTTAATAATATAAAAGTACTAGATATGATCTTCTATCTATTTTTTTAGTGGTTAGTGAAAGTGTTTATCCTGTATGGAATACCTGTTTTTCCTTAACATTTCATGTGAGATCTACACTCTTCAAAAGTGAAAAAGGGATATTTTTTCTAAGGGGGTGCTATGTAAGGAAAAGACACCATTAGACCTAATTCATACATATCTACATAGTCAAATGCTTACCCAGTTCCTAGGATGACATTACTTCTTTGTAACCTTCATAAATAATTACAAAAGAAAATTTGGGTGTACTTTCTTATAAAGAAATTTAGATCTTAAGTTTAGACAATTCAAGGAAATGGTGCACAAGAAAAGTCATTTTTATATTAAGGTGTTGGGATCACATATAGAAGATGAATATGATTTAAATGACTTACATGACTTACACAAGCAAGATGGGATCAAAATAAAATTCACAACAAGGTACATACCTCAAAAATTGGGGTAGATGAAAGAAAGAATAGAATCATTATGGATATTTCTAGATGCATGTTGAAGGAAAAACAATTGTGAAATTCTTTTTTAGGAGAAGAAATACCTTTCTGTGTTTATGTCTTGAACATATATGAGACAAAGTCTAAAGGATAAAGTTCCATAAGGATAATGGACATGTACAAAGTATAGTTTATAATACTTCTATGTTTTTTTTATTTGGCGTATCCCCATGTGCCTCATGAGTTGAGAAAATGTTTGAATAACAAAAGTGAAAAATGCATCTTTCTTGCATATAGCTATCATTCCAAGGCTTATAAATTTCTCCTTATAGAAGCAGGTCTTTCTCCTATTGAGAGCCTGGCTATGCTCAGGTTTCTATTGTACAAGCACAAGCTCAATAACATAGACAATCATAGACTTCCTAAGCTAGCTTTAAATTCCAGCCAGAACCACCTAAGGCTTAATCGAGGATGGCATAAGGACACAAGGGCCTGGTTAAACTATTGGGAGATCAATGATAATGATGCTTTGCAAAACATAAATAACATTAAAGATATTGTTACTTCTAAGTTCAAAGAAAAATTGTGGTGTGAGAAAGATTTAGCGTCTAAAAGAAAGTTAATTTATTATGAGAAGGTCGTCAACCCCACCCTTGAAGATCAAAAGTATCTCTCTATTTTAACTAGCTCAAAGAAGAAAATTAATATAGCAAAGATTAGAACGAATTCTCATGAGCTCCATAGTGAAACTGGTCGTTGGGCAGTTCCTAAGATGCCATGGATGGAAAGGATCTTCCATATTTGTGAGAATAGGAGCATCGAGGATGAAAACCACTTCCTCTTAGAGTTCCCTGCTTACAACCACATTAGATCTCAATTTCACAACCTTTGTTACAATACTGACCTTCCTAGCCTTTTACAATGCCAAAATTATAGTGAACTCGGGAGGCTTCTCTCCAAGCTTTTTGAGCATAGGAATAAAATCTTAAATCAAAATAAATAATTTGTATTTTTAGGTCCGATAGATCATTATTTGGTCTCAGTGGACATTAACCATCATCATCATCATCATCATAATCTATTTAGAGAAAAGGTAATAATTAATAGGTGTAAGAACCTTGGTGAAAAGTTCATGTAATAAAAGTTAATAAAGGAAAAATAAGACCACTGTTAATGGACACATTATCTAAGTTGAATGTTGGGAAAATATATCCTAGTGGGAATCACTCAATTTGTGTTTTGGCTAAGGAAAAGGTATTAAAAGGAAAAAAAAAAAAATATTGGCACATTTAATTATGAAAGTAAAGGAAATTAGGAGAAAAGGAAGGTAAAAAGTCACAAGTTGCATGTGAAGAAGAAATTTAAGGAAAATAATGGAAAATGAGGAAATTAGAGGCTTGATGCATAAAACCACTTTTGATGATTAGTTCATGGCTTTTGTCAAGTTCATGTATGGAGCTATTTCATTATTCTCTCTCTCTCTCTCTCATTCTCTTGGTCACTTAGAGTTTTCTTTAAGCACTCTATTTTGGAGCAAGGAAGGAAAAATAAAGCAAAGGGAAAGGAAGGCAAGAAAGGATCAAGGAAAGGAAAGTAGGATCAAGCAGCGTCAGCAAGAATACTTGCAGGTAACCTTTTACATGTGTGATTTCCTAGAGAGTTTGAACATGCATGGCTTTGCATGTTGTTGTATGGTTTTTTTGCTATCAGTGGCATGGTGTTGCCGGGTTATGACAGTGGTTTTCAGCCTAGCCTAACCTTTTTCCATATGCCATGGTATGTTGGGATGTTTATTTTGGTTTTGCAAGTTTTGAATTACCAGATGGATTTCAGAATCTGGGGCAGAGGTGGTCTCATGATTCATTACCAAAGGTTGACGAATCCATTGACTGATTTTGGAGAGATAAAACGTAAAGCCTAAGGGATTAGTCTCAGTTTAGCACCTAGTGATTTAGGTTTAGATTGTGATAAAGCCTGAGTAACAAGGAGATGGAAAATCCCCAAGGATAGTGATGGATTCTAGATGGCATTCCAACTTCTCTTCAGTTATGATCAGAGAATTGGTTGTGTGTGGTTACGGTTGGATGAGGGTGCAGGTAGTTTAACCTTTGGATTCCATTGATTGTTCTTGGATTGGTTATTCTATGAGATCCCACATTCATGCTTCGAATATGGCATGGTGGTGACTGGGTGAAAGAGAGATTTTGTTTAGTCATGTCTATGGTTAGGTGGTACGTGGAAGTCCTGAACCTGGTCGGATTTTCCTATGATTAATAATGCTAAGTTCTCTCACTTTTGCATTGATTTATATGTGGATTTAATGGTTGTCATACCTCTAATATTTATATGATTTTGTGTCGATTATAAGAATGTTTGAATGACTGGTTCACATCTTTATTATTTCATACATTTATTTGTAATTCTTAAATGGATTGATGCATTACCTAATTGATGATGTAGTAGCTAAATGAAGAAGGAGGTGATCCTTTAGTTATGTTTTTGTTATAGCTACTGCAACAACCCCTCCAAAAATTTCAAAATCCTTAAAATTTTCAGAGCCCCTGTATTACACGAGAATTTTCCACACCTTAGAATTTGCTCGAAAGCTTGCCAAACTAGAAAATCCTCTTAAGAGCCTAAAAGTTTCCTACTAAGTCAGGCTAAGTCATAAATCCACTTTAAGGAAGTTAGTCGCAACTTTAGAACATGGCTATGTCGATCAATTGCGCACCTTGCAACTATTACGACACTTGTGACCTACAGGTCACTAACTCATAAAGGTCGCAAAGGTTATAAGCAATACACCTCATGAGCATGAGACCCTTGCGACCTCATGAACAACAAGTCACAAGATCGCATAGGTCGCAAGGTCGCACTATCAACCCATTTGACCCTCGCTCGTGCAACCATAAGTATAAACGAGTAGGTGGCCCCTATTCATTTGCAATAGCTCCTTTGGTCGCACGAGAGATGAACGAGGCTCACAACTTGGGCACACATGCAATTTCTCTAGGTAGGGAACCTTTCACCTTCTTGGTAATCTTTTTTTAGTCAAATTGTCATTTTATGCCACTACGACCCTCCACATTCCACCCTATGGGGTCTTTGTCTCCATGTTTCTTAGGTTTTCACCTTAGAGTGAAGAAAAAATTTCTCTAGCCCTCTTCAGTCTTTCTTCTCCCTCATAGCCATTCCTCGACCTTAACCATCCGTGTTTTCATGAGTAAGCCTAACCATCCTTCCAGGAAGAGTTCTAGACCTCCCCTAAGCCTCAAATATTCCTTGTTAGCCTGATTAAAACCTAAGTCACACTACCCGCAATCACAATACCACAATTCTGGCGGGCATACCTACTTAGCGACCTCATGACTCCGCGGCCTCGTGATTTCACCACTTCGTGACCTCGCAACCTCGCCAACCCATGACTTGGCAACCCATACACCAAGTTTCTAAATCACACTCTTTTCCTTGCGACCCATGCGATCTATCTTCCAATTGTACCTACCAAAAGACCTCCTCACAGCTTTTGAAATTTATTTTATTTAGAAAATTCTTGTTTGATTTTCATGCTATCACTATCATCGTGGGATTTTCTATTCAACATGGTAAGTGATGTTGACCTCGAGTGCATCTCCATATCCTCTTTCAAAGACAAGATGGCACTGCCATCTACAAAGGCCATTCATAGAAGATCGAGAAGTAGCTCATTAGAGATCTAACAATATGAGGAACCGCCCCTCTATGAGGACATGACTTGAAATATAAATAAAATTACAAGACTCTACTGTTATAATATCTATGAAGAGTTTGCAAGGCCAGACATACTAGAAACCTAAGAGGATTTCCATATATACCTAAACATCAAGAGGCCTTAGCTGCACAAGGTAGCGTAACATCCTCTGATCTTTCCATGCACGGAATCTATTGACTAGATCCTTCATAATATAGATATAGATTCATGGATGGTGAGGGACCACAATGGAGCACCCCCAACTGCAATATCCCCTACATATATTATCACCTAATACGAACTCCCTGAGAGGCAGGAGACTTTGAACACCTGGTGGCTCTCTTGTTTTGTAATCCCAGTTAAAGATATCCTGAGGGAATGGTGGCAGGACCCATTAAAGTTCTGAGTTAGATCAGATCAAGCATACAGGACAGAGGCATTATGGAAATTATATCAACTAATTTTCACTATTATGTGCTACTTTTATGGTAAATAAGACTGTGACGTATTCTACGACACTTGGGCTCCTCTCATGCACCTTCTTGACACCCAGGGAACAATTTTCAACTCAGTGAACATTCTGGCATCATATTTAAAGACAAACATAGTTGAAGCCAATATGAGAACTAGAGTGATAAATGGGATACATTAGCGACTGACCCCTTACACTGCCATTGATAAGGTTTCTTGGACACTACCTACAAAGGTATGATAGATGTTATTTCTGAATCCTTTATCGCCCCACTATACCAACAGTTATTTGGTGAGGAACCACGATGCACGTCAAGGAGGGCTATGGAAACCATGGTCAGGGTAGCACATTGGTTCCCATTCAACAGGGTATGCTCATCAGAGTACTCGGTACCCATAAGGAACCCATGCCCTACCCACGTTTGTCATAGACAAAATGCTCTTGCAAGAGGTATGCTACCAGATGACACAGGGTTTTTCATAGGTAAAAAACAAAGGCAAGAAAAAACCATGACATGCCATCCATCTCATCATCAGAGCATATATAGAGGAGAAATTCAAACAAGTCAAGGAAGATGCTAAAGCATTGAAAGGTAGCCACTTTTGTAAATCTCAACTATCGGACGTACAATTGTGAGAAGGCCATCGTTGCCCATTACAAGAAAGCAAATTTCAGCTAGTCTTATTCACACTCTAGAAAAGATCGTGAAGATGGGGTAAAGAATTTGTATATTGACACTAAGGAACTCATCCCTATTGAGTAACATTCTAGAGAGGAGGAGATCCTCAAGCACTCCTATGAAAATGTGAGTCTTGAAGAGAGAGCCTCCACCATGAAGAAGAAACAATGGGAGATGCACAAGGCCACTGGGAAATTTGAGAAGTAGAAAGACATGGAGGTCGAAGATATTTTGAGTCACCCGGAAGAGGAAGAAAATAATGAAACATTGGAACAAAGGAACATCACTGTGTCAAGCAAGAATC
Organism: Pinus taeda; assembly: GCA_000404065.3. Classification (NCBI taxonomy): domain Eukaryota; kingdom Viridiplantae; phylum Streptophyta; class Pinopsida; order Pinales; family Pinaceae; genus Pinus; species Pinus taeda. Next base: position 140,012 of record APFE030305688.1, read on the forward strand.
AAGAGCTCAAGAGGAAAATGAAACAAGAGCTCAAGAAATTGCAAGATTATAGTGACCAAGGCCAGCTTGAAATGAAGAGGCGACAAGAATAGGAGGAAAGAGATAAACAACTAGAAGAAAAATTGCAGGAGGAACAAAGGGCCTAGGAAGAGGTAGAGAAGAAAAGGTTTCAGGAGAAAAATATTCGAAAGAGGAGGAAGAGAAAATGAGGCAAGAATAAGAGAAAATAGAAAAAGAGGAAAAGCTAACGCATATTGAGGAGCTTGAGAAGAAACAGTCATTAGCAAAGTAAAAGAGAAAGCGGTAGGAGGAAGAAATGAGGAGGACCAAAGAAGAGGAAACAGGGAAGACCAAATGAGGATAGACCAATAAAACATCTGAGCACGATACAGAACAAAGTGAGCTACCCCCATTAGAAGTTCTCTCTACTATGCCCCTGACTGGAGGGAACCTTCCCTTGCAAGAGATGGGTTTCTTAGAAGGACAAGAAGAGGAGGTCTTAGATCTCACCAAGCTCACCTTCGATGAGGTTAGCCTACAAATTATGTAGGAAAGGAAAAAGTATTATGCTAGGAATCCAACAGAGCCCCTATCAGTCACCATGTCCAAGTATATTATGCGAAACATCACTGTAAATCTAGAGATGATCGTCTTGGCAGGGACAATGTTTGTAACCACCAAGAAATACAATGTGGCCCAGATGAGAAAGCAGATCAGAGACCTTAAGAATAGGCTTTACGTGTCTAAACAAAGGGTTGCCAATTTAGAGTAGAAGAGAAGGAGAGCATAAGAAAAGAATGCATCCCTTTGTTCAGTCCAGTCAGGCACAACGAAATTCCAGGAAATAATCAAAGGAGAGGTAGAGACCCTGGGGGAAGCCATGGTGATGGTTTACAAAGAGATGTCAAATATGCATAACAGAGTAGACCCTACCCTCGCGATACAAGATCGCACAAAGAGAAAGAGTTGCAATGTTGAAGTAAGTTGTAATAGCTCTAGACAGCATGCATGTATGGTTGATTAATTACTGAGGAGCACCAGGGTAGTCCCTAAGAAAGGTTGGATCACCATGCAAGATGCCAAGGTTCAACTCAGCATCAAGATCCAATCGAAAGACAAATTAGCCAAGGATGTGGACATGGTGTTGGCATCCTACAAACACCTGTTTAACAACCTAGTGTCTATGTTTCAAATTCATGGAGTTCCATTTATCATAGAATTCATATAGGTAAGGAAGTAGGATGATACTTCAAACGAAGTGAAGAATTGTTGATACATATAAATAGGCTGCCCATCCAGAAAATATGCTCATCACTAAAGAAAATATTGCATGCTATGTGGTGTAACTAGGAAGAATTTACACCAAAATGTTAACCTTCAATAGTCAGGTCAACACCAAACATACCACCTGCATTCTAGATGCACTGGAATGCCTACATAGACATGATGAAGAGCAGCCACAGGTCACCCCTATCGTAGCCAAGTATAGAATATGGCACACATACTTAACAGAGAAACTCAACTTGGACATCCCTGAACTTGTTATTCTTAAATTGATAGATTAGATTACTATATTATTTTGTGATGTGTGTAATTTGACAGAATAAGAAATTTTGGAATATAAAATGTCATGTGGAAGTCTAAGAGTCATTGGGTAGATGAAGGTTCATGAGGAAGTTCAAGAGTCAAGGGTAGGCCAAGAATCACCCTCACTTTATAAATACACCCTCATGACAGATTGTAAAGGACTTTTTGGCTAAGGACATTTTTGAGACATACTTCTTAAGAGAACTTATGCTCTTCTAATTTATGCAAGGAGTGATTGCAATATTACACTATTGGATTCCTCAAATATTTTATTATGTAATGCCATGATTATTTTCGGTTATTGGATTGGATGTTCTTGAGAGTTCTTTGATTTACGATCTGTTCATGTGTTGTCTCATAATATAAAATATGTGTTGCTACGCATGGATGGTATATGATTCGCTAACTCTATGGTTGGACTAGTGAGATTTTTCATTGGTATTGGTATAATATATTCTCGACTGTATGTTTATTTACACTTATAGATGTTTGATTTCTCTGAACTACTTTACAATTATTAAGCACTTTATCTTATAAAACATGAGTCTTATTTGAAGTCTACTAAAAGCTACTTTACGTGATATTTATGTTGTTAATAGTATGGATATTCATGGTATGTACATTATAAGATATTTTTCAATTATTACCTTGTTTTTATTGAAGTTCATGATTTCAATTGAGCCTCCATCCCACTTTCATTCGAGGCAAGCTCAACACACCTAAATGGCAGTCAGGCATACATATCAGATGGGATCTCTAAAGAAAATGGTGTAGGGTCTAGTTGGGAACTTACACCGGGGAGATCCCATTTATTATTGGTGGATAATTCCATCTTGTCCCCTCTTGAAGATGCCTCAGTAGGAGAGGAACATCCTTTATTCGAAGTCACCAATGAATAGCTCAAGTCCATGGAACCTATTACTTGATAGTTCACCAGGGGTTTGAAATGCTTTCCTGCCACAAACTCCCTATCCAACCCATACACCTCCACGCCACATCACACATGTCATGCATCCTCGTTAACTCCATATCACCATTAATTGGACTATCTCTTGATGAATATACAAACATTATTGAAAGGCTCTCCATCAAGGATATGGATATTTCTCCTAAAGATGAAGCGGGTGACCCTAAGAATAACTTCACCAACGAAAATAATTGGTCACAATGGTGAGAAACGCAGGGAAACCATCGATGGCTCCCAGAAGATACCCCTATCAACAACCAACCTCTAAGGGGGAATGTGGGGACCCTAGGGTGAGGGACCAGGGAATACCCTAGAGAACGGATTAACTTTTACAATAATAAATGGCACTTGAGGAACCTGAGAAACAACAGGAATGTGACAAACACTAGGGATCTATGACACCTTAGACTACCTTGAGGGGAAGGCACGCAACCCCCTCACACCAGCAAGAGTTCAGGCATCGGTAGCGAATTAGAGGGAAATGAAAATCACCTTCGTTTCTGCCCCCACCTAGGGGCAATCGCCACCAACAAATGTTGGCATTGATGACTCAATCCACATTAAGAGTTATGGGTCAACTTCATGACATGTCCCTCCATTCTGAGAAAAACCTCCCGAAGATTGACCCCAAAAAGGGAACCTATATTACTGACCATATTAGCAATTTCTACCTAGAATTAGAAATGATGAGGATGTAATATGATGACGTGGCTTATCGTTTGTTCTCACAGAGTCTCGAAAATAAGGGTGCCATCTAGTATCAGTCACTGTCCATTGCCTTCATCTAAACTTGGGATGAGTTCCATAAAACCTCTCTCGATAAGTTTTCAGAGGACAAGACACCTTCTATGCTCCTCACCGATCTTAGCATGTTGAAGTGCCATAAGAAGGAGAAGGTGAAAGATTTCAACCAACAATTCACCACTATTTTGAATAAGTTCCCGATTGATATGGCCCTTGATGATTCCATCATGATTGATTATTACATCAGGGCCCTGTCATGGGACATTTCTGTGTTCATTAAATACACAATGATAGATCTAGAAAAGGATCTTCTTTCTATTGAGACCCTAGAGCACGAGTCATGAGAAGAGGAAAACCATCTGTTAAGAAAAATCAAGCCTCATCCAGTAAACCCACAGATAAAGACAAATATTCCTTTGATTTCCAAGGACTGGCCAAATCCTTAAAGCAACTGACTAACGAGGTGTTCAAATAAAAAAGAAATACTAGCAACGTTTTAGGAGGAGGAAAACCCGCTAAAACCTTTTGCTGGAAAACAAACAATCCCCCCCCTAAAACGTCTCAAGCATCCAATTTGAACTTTAATACAGAAGAGCTAGTAAAAGACAACTTCTGCACTTTTCATCAGGCCTCTCACTCTAAGAAAACCTGCTCTAATGGCTCTATAACATGACTGTCGTAGTGACCCAACTTTAGAAGGCTAGTCCATGGGAGAGGGTGAAGAAGAAACTAATGACCCTAAAGAAGATGACTCCCCTCCCAATTCTGATTCTCGAATGACCCTATTAACCTTCGAAATCATTTGTGGGAGAGAAGTGTTGACCACTCAAGAGGCCATCAAGGGAGACACTCCTCCCCTGCCCCCCCCCCAAAAAATCTACAGTCTTAGGAGTAAGGGTCAAATGTCAGATGCTATACTTGAAGATATGAAAATGATTCCGTTAAGAAGGATTTTTCCACCTACTAAGACCAACCGACCATCCACCCCTTGCCCTAAAGGTATGAATGATATAAGCTCTAAGGAGTCGCCAACCGTTGGGAGGGGGGACACATCCACACCCAAAACATTAACCAAATGGATGACAGCTAAAACTACCTCGTTATTGTAACTATAATACCTTCCAGGGTAAATGTGCATATAAACAACATGATAGGAACATAAATGAAATAATCATATAAGCCATCAAAATCCATATATACAACAATAAATTCACACATGGAAATCAAAGGAATGAATTTTTTTCATTAATAAATGCAAGAACCAACCGGTGATGGGACTACCACGTTCCACCATACCATACATTGGCTGAGCCAAGTCCCTCTTTAGCCAATTAACCTCGTGCCATATTACAAGCATGAATGTGGGATCTCAGAGAACACATCAATCATAACTCATATAGGGCTTCGAGAGGCCACCCACCTCAACCCATCAAACAATGATTCCACCACACAATCAGACATCAACAAATACCATCATCAAATTTTTCTCCATCAAAGCCTTCTAGGGCTTCTAGAGCATTTCTCCAATGAAGGCTTCTATAACTAGTAACTCAACCCACATCTTATACAGAGCTTCTAGAGCGTTTTTCCATCTAGGTCTTCCAGAACTAGTCACCCAACCCACCAAGGGCTTCCAGATCATTTCTCTAACCAGGGATTGTACAACTAGTAGCTCAACCCAAAGTTGTTACTGCATTTCAAGAGCTTTTGTTCAACCAAGGCTTCCACGACTAGTAACTCAAACCAAGCTAAGGAAATATGAGAACCAACCAAAAAAACAATGAAAGTAAATCAATAATCACCATGGTTATCCAAGAAATGGAAAGGCTAGGTAATCCACTATTGATTGAGGCAATCCTTCATGCCAATCCCAGATCACAACCAAGAAACCACATGCATGTGCCATGCATGTCAAAAATAGTGAGGAAAAAATACATGCAACTTGGTACCTACAAGAAAATCTAATGTGGTTACTGATCCCGATGCCCTCTTATCCCTTCCTGCTCTTCCTTTTCCTTCTTGCATCAAAACTCCAAGTATGCCACACTCTCTAAGAGTGCTCCAAGAAAACTCTAAGTATGCAAGAGCATGAAGGAGAGAGAGAATAATGAGAGAGCTCCAAAACTGAACTGACAAAAGGTTCACTCTAAAAGGAAGAAGCTTGAGCCAAGAGCTTCCCAACAGATCCTCAAAAACCTTTTTATTAATGAGGTCTCTATTTTCTTCATTTTTCATTATTTTCCTTCAATTTCCTACTCACATGCCACCTGTGACCTTTCACCTTCCTTTTCTCCTAATTTCCATTATTTTCATAAATAAATGTGCCAAAATATATATTTTCCTCTTTAATGCCTTAGCCATTGCCTTTTCCAATTTCCTTAGACATAAACAACCAGATGAACACCCACTAGGATGTTCTACCCACCATTCAACTTGGAATACATGTCCCATCATCTGTGGTATTTATATATTTTTACATGAAATTTTCACCAGGGTTGTTATAGAGCCCTCCCCCTTGGGAGAACACCATCCTTAGTGTTCAATAACACAACTCGTTGCAGTATTTACAATGAATGACCCTCTCAAAATAAAAACATCATAACAAGATGACTAGATAAAACCATACCACATGTTGGAGCTTTATAACAGTGCTCATTACGGTATTTACAATGATATACACATATACATATTTTCTTAACCCGTAAATAAAAGGATACATGCATGTATCAATCATCAAGGGAATCTAGAGGATGACACCTCCACCCTCAAAGTAATACCAGGATTGACCTCCTTCCTCAGAAGTCCAAAATCCACTACAAAGTCAAATCTTCATCCAATGTCTAATGCTATAACCTTGCACCATTTGTCCTCGCATCAAAAAATTACCAACTCATTTTTCCATGCTGCACTCCCAATGTTGATCTGATTCCATTTAACAATGCTAATGACAAAAACAAATCCATCGTGACCTTCCCTTATCTGCTATAGAGTCCCTCGAGAATCCATTCACTCCTTTCATGCAGTCACTCACCTTCCAAGTTCTGTTGGCACCGCCATCCTGGGTAGTCCATACCTTGGCAACGCTTCCTTGCATTTTAAGATACAACAACCAAGGCATAGCCCTACCTTAAAAGCATCATATCGGTCATAGCATTCTGATAGGAATAAATGGACAGTATTGGGTACCAGTGTCCCACAATAGTCCTGTACCTAAATACTTTACGAGCATGCTTTTGCATGTTACAATTTCTTTTGTTTTTGTTTCCAATTCTTGTAGTTGTTTTTATCAACTCAAACACGCATTTCTGTTCTTCTTGTACCAAGAACATAACTTGCATTAGATTCAAAATAAATTGAAATAAATTCACATCTTACGTCATTGGTATTTCGTCAATAAAGTACATTTGAAATCATTTTTTCTTCCTGTAATAACAATTCAAAAGAGAAGACTTGACCAAATCAACATGTATAAAAATATCACATCATGTTAGCTCAAAACATAACCATCAAAATCAATAATGACATGTAACCATCATAAATCAAAATCATAGATCACATATAATCATCATAGACTAGAATCATAAATCACATGCATATTAAAACCGAAATATAATACCACCGATCCTTACTTCTGCCTTTGTTCTTTCTATACACATAACGGATTAGTTGCCACACCCAGCAAACACCCAATGTCTTCACCTCCACCAGCTGCACATATGCATAGTGTGCATCACACGCCTACAACCACACATGCCCTACAATACCATACAATACATGCACTTAGACTTGACGTACAACACATACACCTACAACCAGTGTACAACATAGTGCATCCATCTATACCTAATGTGTAATACCACCCAATACATGTACCTACATTGATTACAACGCAACGAGTACACACGTTGAAATACCATGACTAGATGATACATGTACATAATAACACATGCCCTCAACATAATATGTATGCAATGCACACAATACCAGATGCACACTAGTACCATATGTACATCATGTACATACTACCACTGGTACACTACACCACTTGCACAATCTGTGCACAACATCACATGTACATGGCGCCACCTGCACAACATGTACAGAATGCAACATGTACACCATACCACTTATACAACATGTACACAATACCACATGTACACAGTACCACATGCATGACATGTATGCCACACCACATGTACACAACACCACATGCAAGACATGTACATATCAACGCCTACACACAACGCCACTTGTACAACATGTACACAACACCACATCCACATAGCACAAATTGTAGAATCATGCACACCACAACATATGTACATAGCACCACATGTACAACATGCAGACAACACCATTTGTGCATAGCATTGCATTCCCAATATATACATAGAATTATATATACACAACACTGCATATCCAACATGCAAAGAGAACCATATGCACACATGTCGTATAGACGAGATGAATAGAATACAATATGTATACACCACCCCATATGTAATATTCAATCAACCTTATTTGTGCCATCTTGTACATAACATTGCATAAATAACATGTACACATGCTATGTATACACCACACCACAAGTACACACATCATAGATGCAACATGTACAACATATACAACATATGCATAATAGTAGGACCACATATCCAGAACCACACTGACTCTACCAAGAAACCATGTTTCTAGTGTCTTATCCATGCTTGTCTTAGCATGTCGTGGACCACAGTGCTTTCATTCTGTTGGTGTATCCTTTGGTATAACCTGTCCACAACATAGACATAATATAATCAGATAATATCAACTCATAACCATATGATATTGACCTTGTATATTTTTCATGACTACTCTTCCCACTTGATTCATCATGAACCAGGAACCTCTTCGTTCCTCTAAGTTGTGTAAACAATTATCCCTTTAGAAGAATGATCCTTGAAAATCACTATCAAAAAATGACATAGATACGTACATATATACATATATAATCGTTATCATAAAACAATCATCATATTATCAGACAATGAATAAATTCATTCATGTATACACATATAAACATCACCATAATCATGATCATAACATAATTACGAGATAACATAAGGTCTAGGTTAAGAGAAATTCTTTTATTCATGTAACACATAGGAAACATTGAGAACAACAATTCCCAACATAGGCAAGGCATATGAGGCCTCAAATCCATTTACTTTACCTTTTCCTGTTACCTTCTCATAACTATACTACTACTGTCCATTTACCACAATGGACCTAGCCAATCCAACCAACTATCATTGCCTTGTTTTCTGATGTGCTTACTCATGCACTAAGCTTTATCTAGATCTTACATTACCTTTTAGGTACCACACAACTCTCCCCGAGTGCCATCAACATTCCTCCTTCCAAACCAATTTCCAATACTCAAAATAATAAAGGAGAATAGAAGAAAAAACCAAGAAGAAGACCATGAAAACCCATAATGATGTGACACTACAACAAAGCGGCAAGGCCTTTCACCAGACATAAACAAAACCGCAAATGAAGCTCAAAATAACAAAAGCACAAAACTAATGCCATGACTCAATCCCCATGTTTCCCAAGGAAAGCTCAACTTGAGCCATCTTCAAGATTTCATGGCAACTTATCTTGCCTTGCAAATCCCTGCATCATGCTACCATAAACACATAAATGTCAATCTATAATTAAGTATAATAATACAACAATTACCTCATCTAATTGTGCCAAACATGTTGCTTGCAATTGAGCACATCCACTCTATCTCTCAAGGTACCCCAATCCTTTAATAGATTCACCTATAGCTAAAGACTAGCTAATATACCTGTCAAGTGCATGTTTATGAATATATGACATATCCACCTAATGTTAGACAAAATCAAGGTTAAGAAGACTCCCTATGTGAAAATCACTCATTTATTCAAAATTAGGGTTTCCAAACATAGCCGAAGGAATTATTCCCCAATTCCTTTGTTTTGCGCTTTTAACTTGTTGGAATCGAGGCTTACAATGTGCTACCACACCACCCAACTGTTAGTTACATAGACAAATGAACTATTACCTTGTCATGCTAATACCAAGCATGTTACCTTGCAACTGCTCACACATGTCAACCACATGTTCCAAATATTAAGGCTATCATATCTATTAATTTGAAATCAACTGTTACTAATACTAATAATCATGTCATAATCCATGGCCAAATCATAGTCATCAATCATAATACTACAATTATCACCTAGTATACTCAAGTACATATCAACTGTCTCAACACATATATTTTAGTACAATAATCTTAAAACAAGATTATTTGAACACATACTCATATTATGTAATTCGTCAAGCATTCATACCATGTTAAATAAATCAACTAGATGACATAATCAACCGTTATGACATAAGCAAATGATACCTTAATTTATCTCAGGGGAGGTGATGTTGTCTGCACAATCAATCTAGCTAGCATGATATAAATTTACGACACATCAGCTCAAGCACTCATAAGATCATGATATCCATAACAATATCTAACTAACATGTTCACATCATAGACTCATACACATATGAAAAGTCAATCTAGATTAGTATGACACCATCTCACAAATATGTCTGTTCATACCTAAATATCGTAACCATAACCATCTGCATAGAACAAATGAGGTTAACACAGTGCATATAACATTGACATCTTCAAGGCAATGAACATAAACATCACTCATATGACCAATCCAGATTATAACCTCAATATCTCAATGAAATGACCCTAATCATCAAGTTAATAGCATATAACAACAATAAGCTATATATCATACTCGTCAACAACATAAACCATAATCATCGGGTTATTTAATATAAAACATCAATATAAATGCATACAACTATAGGTTAGTGTCATTCTTGACTATCTAGAACATCTGCATATAACCACACTAATCATCTAACATCTATCATGAATGTAACCATAACATCAAATACATGTTCATAAACCTAATGTGTATAACCCTAATGCATGTAATAATCCTTAGCTTACATACCTGCATGCCAAACATACACTACTTGTATGACGATCTTCTCTTATCCCAAAGTCTAATGGTACAACCGTATTATGATGATCTACATCCCCTGCTCTATCTAAACTAGCTCATTAGCATCATAATGAACAATAGCATCATGGTGACCTAAATTGCATAGAATGACTTCATAGGGCATGTTTGACCTACTATACATGCATAATCATAGCCGCGACCATACATGCATAACAACAACCATTACTCCATTGTACACAGTGCCACATGCAACCAACAATATGCATAAGCAATGAAAAATCAATTATACCTACGCGTAAATGCATGTAATTGAACATAAGCGATCAATTCTTGTAATCAACCTACAAGACTGGTACATGTAATCAAAATATTCAAAAATGTAACATAACATTCAAGGATGTAAGTAGGTATCATGAAATCAACATGTAAGCGGCATATAATTCATACGTAGTCAGTCACATGTTCCAAAAATCAGGACATCGTGTCAATTAATTTGAAATCAACATTCACCAGTACTAACAAGCTACAAGCATACCCCCTTACTATCCATGGTCCACACTAAGGTAGGAGGAAGCTACTATAATGGCCTGATCTCCCATGTTCAATTATGGAAATCAAATCTCCAAAGCTCTACTAAATTTAACGACATCTGGAAAGAAATTGATTTTTATTTCTCATAAATTTATATGAGATTAAGTCAAAAACATTGCACTTATTCCACTTGTAACATAATGACTAAAAACATGCCACTTTTCCATTTCCTAACATGCAACTTTTCAAATTCCTTGCATGCCACCTTTCAAATTCCCTACATGAAACTCTTCAAATTCTTTGCATGAAAATAGGCATAGATCAGTTTCATCCATACTATGATACGACAATACTATCCCATCTAAAAAATAACATTTTCTTTGAACAATTACCATACTTTTACATTTTCTTCAAACCACTGTTGTACTATTACATTTGCATGTAAGCATTTCTTCAAACACTTTACAAGCAAACTAATATAGAAAACTATTTGCATACAAATAAGCATATATCAACTAAAGAAATACTATTACACATTAATACTATCCACAAACAACATACTCATTGGGGCATTTTAACAAACAATATGTATGAATTTAATCATTAAACCATTTAAGCATTTCATTAAACACTTTGCATGCAAACTAATATAACGAATGATTCAATCCATATATCCTAAACTGTAGTAGTACAAGTTATGGAAACTGAACCATATGATCAGTGGTATTTTCCCTCACTATGGTTCAAGTTTCAACTTCTGATATTTCATAGATGAAACGTTATAACAAAAATAGCAATACAATCATATTTGATGCACAATTGTAGGAATATCCAGAAAGCTCTACTTCCACTGCTCATATTTCCTAAAATATAGCGAATAAATGTCTATAATTTTTATCACAGTATCAGTGGGATCTTCCCTAATTATGAAGAAAATTTAGCTCCTCAGAGTCCCAAGAAGAAAAGTTATAAAAAAAAATTTACCGTGATCTATTTGACGCTCAATTTTAGGAGCATTCAGAAGGCTCGACGCCCTCTAGTCATATCTCCTAAAATATTGCGACCCAATATCTAAAATTTCTACCTCATAATCAGTGGTATGTCCCACCAATGTCGAAAATGTTTCATCTTTTGAAAGCCTATAGAAGATGAGTTATTACATAAATTCCAACATTTCATGTTTAAAGGTGCACTCAGGAAGGTCATATTCCTAAGATCATAATTCCTAAAGTATTGTGAACCAATATATGAAATTTTTACCACATTATCAGTAGAATTTATCTTCAATATGGAAAATTTTTAAACTTCTAATATTCCACAGAAGAAAAGTTATAACATATATGAAAGAAATGTCTAAAATTTAACCTTTGTTTTTCATTTCACATATGATAGAGCTGATCCAGTCCAAGTGTTTGAACCCGAAAGATCTGATACCACTCTGTGACACCTTCCAGTGTAAATGTGCATATAAAAAACATAATAGAAATAGAGATATAGTAAACATATCAGCCATCAAAATCCACATATACATCAGTACATTTGCACATGAAAATCAAGGGAATGAATGTTTTCATTAATAAATTCGATCAACCAACTGGTGATGGGACTACCACGTTCCACACGACCATAGATTGGTTGAGCCAAGTCTCTCTTCATTCAATCAAACCCATGCCATATTTCAAACATGAATGTGGGATATCAGAGAACACATCAATCAAAATGCATCAAGGGCTTCCAGAGGTCACCCGCCTTAACCCATCAAACAATGATTCCACCTCAAGGCTGGACATCACCAAAAACCATCATTATATTGGTCTCCATCCAAGCCTTCCAGGGCTTCTAGAATGTTTTTCCAACCAAGGATTTGAGAACTAGTAACTCAACCCACAACTTATACAGGGCGGCCAGAGCATTTTTATAACCAAGGCTTCCAAGATTAGTAACTCAACCCACCAAGGCCTTGCATAGATTTTGTCCAACTAGGGATTCAAGGACTAGTAACTGAACTGTAAGCTATTACAGTCCTTCCAGAGTATTTTTTTCAACCAGGGATTCTAGGACTAATAACTCAAACCAAGCTAAGGAAACATGAGAACCAACCAAAACAAAACAACGAAATTAAAGACACAATCATTATGGCTATCTAGGAAATGGCAATGCTAGGTAATGCACTATTGATTGAGGAAATTCTCCATTCCAATGCCATATCAGAACCAAGAAACCACATTCATGTGCTATGCATGCCAAAAATAGTGAGGAAAATTTACATGCAACTCGATACCTGCAAGAAAATCTGATGTAGTTCCTAATCGTGATCCCCTCTTGCGCTTTCCTACTCTTCATTTTCTTTATTGCTTCAAACCTCCAAGTATGACACACTCTCCAAGAGTGCTCCAAGGAAAATATAGGTATCCAATAGTATGAAGGAGTGAGAGAATAACGATAAACCTCCAAAACGGAACTGACAAAAGGTTCACTCTAAAAGGAAGATGCTTGAAGCAACAACCTCCTAATCGATCCTCGGAAACCCTTTTATTAATGAGGCCCCTATTTTCTTCATTTTCCATTATTTTCCTTCAATTTCCTCCTTACATGCAACATGTGACCTTTCACCTTCCTTTTATCCTAGTTTCCATTATTTTCATAAATAAATGTGCCACAATACCTTTTTACCTGTTTAATGTCTTAGCCATTGCCTTTGCCAATTTCCTTCGCCATAAAAACCCAAATAAACACCCACTATGGTGTCCTTCCCATAATTCAGATTGGAATACATGTCCCATCTTTTGTGGTATTTATATATTTTTACATTGAATTCTCACCATGGTTGTTACAGAACCCTCCCCCTTGGGCAAAAACTATCCTCAGTGTTCAATGACACCTATAACTAACATGACTACTGAAACAAATGATACTACCCATGGAGCTTTATAACATAGATCATTCTAGTATTTACAATGAATGACCCACTCAAAAGAAAAACATCATGAAAACATGACTAGATAACAAACATACCGCATGTTGGAGCTTTATAACATAGCTCATTACAATATTTACAATGATATACACATATATACATATACACGTTTTCTTAACCAACAGATAAAAGGATATGATGCACGTATCAATCAACAACAAAACCTAGAGGGTCACACCTCCACCTTCAAAGTATACTAGGATTCACCTCCTTCCCAGGAAGTCCAGAACCCACTGCAAAGTCAAATATGCATATAATGTTGAGTGTTATAATCTTACACCACTTGTCATCTCAGTGAATAGTTACCTATTCATTGTTCTAGGAAACACTCCAAATGTTCATTTGATTCCATCTAGCAATTGTAATGAGCAAAACAAATCCATCCCTGACCTTCCCTTCTCTTCTACATAGTCCCTTGGGAATTCGGTCAATCCTTCTGTGTAGCCACTCACCTTCCAAATTTCGTTGGCTCCCCCATATTGGGCAGTCAATCCCTTGGTAAGGCTTCCTCGCATCATAAGATACAACAACCAAGCCATATCCCTACCTTAAACCTATCATACTGGTCATAGCATGCTCATGGCAATTAATGGACATTATTGGGTACCAGTGTCCTATAATGGCCCTGCTCATGACTAATTTATGAACATGTTGCTGCATGTTGCAATTTCTATTGTTTTTGCTTCCAATTCTTGTAGTTGAATTTATCCACCCAACTAGGCATTTCCCTGCTTCCTATACCAAGCACATAACTTCCATTAGATTCAAAATCAATTGAAATAAATTCACATCATACCTCACTGGTAGCTCGTCAATAAGGTACATTTGCAATCATGTTTTCCTCTTGTCATAACAAGTCAAGCTAACATATTTGACCAAATCAACATGTATAAAAGTATTACATAAAGTTATCTCAAAACATAACAATCAAAATCATAAATGACATATAACCATCATAAGTCAAAATCATAGATCACATATAGTCATCATAGACTAGAATCATAAATCACATGCATATTAAAACCGAAATACAATACCGATGCTTATCCTCCATCGATCCTTACTTCTTCTTTTGTTCTTTCTATACACACACTGGATCAGTTACCACACCCAACAATCACACAATACCTTCTCCTCCACCAGGTGCACATACGCATACTGTGCATAACACACATACAACCACACACACCATACAACACCATGGAATAGATGCACCTACACCTAACGTACAACACATACACCAACATCCAGTGTACAACGCAGTGCATCCATCTATACCCAATGTGAAATACCACCTAATACATGCACCTGCACAGAGTACAATGTAACGAGTACACACATTGCAGTACGACAACCACATGATTCGCATACATAATACCACATGCCCTCAACACAACATATATGGAAAGCACACAATACAACACATGCACCAGTACCATATATACAACATGTACAGAGTATCATCAGTACTCTGCACCACCTGCACAACGTGTGCACAACATCACATGTACAAGGCTCCACTTACACAACATGTACACAATGCCACATGTACACCACACCACTTGTGCAATGTGTACACAATACCACACACAAGACATGTACGCAAAATCACATGTACACAACACCACATAAAAGACATGCACACATCATCGCTTGTACAATCGTGAAAACCATGCTATATCTACATACTACCACATGTACAACATGCACGCAACACCATATGTGCATAGCATTGCATTACCAACATGTACATAGAATTATCTGTACACAACACTACATATCATCCATTCACAAAGCACCATATGCACACACGCCGCACATAAGACATGAAGACAATACAATATGTTTACAACACCCCATATGCAATATTCACAAAACCCTATTTGTACCATCCTATACATAACATTGCATAAATAACATGTACACATGCTAAGTATACACAACACCACAAGTGCACACATCATAGATGCAACGTGTACAACCTATACAACATATGTATAATAGTATTACCACACATCTAGAACCACACTAACTCTACCAAGAAACTCTGCTTCTAGTGTTTTATCCATGCTTGTCTTAACATTTCGCGAACCACGCTGCTTTCATTTTGTTGGTGCATCCTTTGGTATAGCTTGTCCACAAGATAGACATAATATAATCAGATAATATCAACTCATAACCATATGATACTGACCTTGTATATTTCTCATGACTACACTTCCCACTTGATTACTCATGAACCAGGAACCTCTTCATGCCATTCAATTGCATAAGCAATTATTCCTTCAGAAGAATGATCCTTGACAATTCCTATCAGACAGTGACATAGATAAATTCATACATACATATATAATATTTAACATAAAATATCATCACCTCATCAGACAAAAACATACATACATTCATTTATACATATATAAACATTAGCATAATCATGATCATAACATAAATACCAGATAACATATGTTCTAGTTTAAGAGAAATTCCTTTATCATAAAACACATGCACAACATTGAGAACAACAATTCCCAACATAGCCAAGGCATATGAAGCCTCAAATCCATTTACTTTACCTTTTAATGTTACCTTTCTCATGACTATACTACTACCATCCATTTACCACAATGGACCTAGCCACTCCAACCAACTTTCATAGCCTTTCTTTCCAATGCACTTTCTGATGCACTGAGCTTTATCTGAATCTTACATTACCTTTCAGGTACCACATAACTCTCCCCATGCTCAATGGCAAGACAGGTCCATGAAATTGAGGCTTACTATGTGTTGTGAGACTACCCAACAGTTAGTTATATAGACACATAAATTGTTACGTTGTCATGCTATAACAAGCATGTTACCCTCCAACTACTTAGACATGTCAACCACATGTTCCAAATATCAATAAAATCAATAAAATCATATCTATTAATTTGAAATCAACCATTACCAAGACTAATAATCATGTCATAATCCATAGTCAACTCATAGCCATCAATCATAATAGTACAACTATCACCTACTATACTCAAGTACATATCAATTGTCTCAACACATATTTTAGTAAAATCATCTTAAAACAATATCATTTGAACACATACTCATATTATTTAATTCATAAAAGATTCATACCATGTTAAATAAATCAACTAGATGACATAATGAATAGTCTAGCACCAAATATATGACATAAGAAACTAATACCTTAATGTATCTCAGGGAGGTGATCTTGTCTGCACAATCAATCTAGTTAGACGATATAACTTTACAATGAATCAAATCAATCACTCATAAGATCATGATATCCATAACACTATCTAACATGTTCACATCATAAACTCATACACATATGCAATGTCAATCTAGATTAGTATGACACCATCTCACAAATATGTTGGTTCATACCTGAATATCATAACCATAACCATCTACATATGTCAAATCAGGTTAGCAAAATACAAATAACATTAATATCTTCAAGGAAATGAGCATAACCATCATGCATATGACAAATCCAAATTATAACCTCAATATCTCAATGAAATGACCCTAATCATCAAGTTAATAGCATATAACAACAGTAACCTATACAACATACACCATAATCATTATGTTATCTAATATAAAAGACAATATAAATGCATACAACCGTAGGTTACTATCATTCTTGAATATCTGACACATGTGCATATAAGCACACTAATCATCTATCATCTATCATGAATGTAACCATAACATCAAATACATGTTCATAAACCTAATGTATATAACCCTAATGCATATAATAATCCTTAACTTACCTACCTACATGACAAGCATACACTACCCAACTGACGATCTTCTCTTATCCCAAAGTCTAATGTTGCAACCTCATTATGATGATCTACATCTGTTGCTCTATCTCAACCAGCTCATTAGCATCATGACAACTAATAACATCATGATTACCTAAATTGCATAGAATTAATTCACAAGGCATGTTTGAACTACTCTACATGCATAATCATAGCCACGGCCATACATGTATAACAACAACCATTACTCCATTGTACATATTGCAACATGAAACCAACAATATGCATAAACAATGAAAAATCAACTACACCTATGCATACACTCATTTAGTCGAACATAAACGATCAATTCTTGCAATGAACCTAGAAGACTGATACATGTAATCAAAATATTAAAAAATGTAACCTAACATACAAGGATGTAAGTAGGTACCATGAAACCAACATGTAAGTGACATATAATTCATACACAGTTAGTCACATGTTCCAAAAATAAGGACATCATGCCTATTAATTTGCAATCAACATTCACCAATACCAACAGCCTATAAGCATACCCCCTTACTATTCATGGTCCACACTAAGGTAGAAGGAGGAAGCTACTATAATGGCCTGATATCCAATGCCCAATTATGAAAATGGGATCTCCAAAGTTTTACTAAATTTAACCACACTTGAAACAAAATTGATTTTTATTTCTCATAAATTTATCTGAGATTAAGTCAAAAATATTGCACTTACATGCAACTTTTCAAATTTCTTGCATGCAACCTTTCAAATTTCCTACATGAAACTATTCAAATTATTTGCATAAAAATAGGCATAGATAAGTTACATCCATATTATCGTACGACAATACTATCCCATCTAAAAAATAACATTTTCTTCAAACAATTACGATACTTTCACATTTTCTTCAAACAACTACTATACTATTACATTTGCATGTAAGCATTTCTTCAAACACTTTACATGCAAACTAATATAGAAAATTGTTTGTGTACAAGTAACCATATATCTAATAAATAATTACTATGACACATCAATACTATCCCCAACCACAAACAACATACTTATTGGCACATTTTATCAAACAATTTGTATGCCATTAATCATTAAACCATTTAAGCATTTCAAAAAAAACTTTGCATGCAAAATGATATAGCAAATGATTCAATACATATATCTTGAAATGTAGTAGTAAAAGATATGGAAACTTAATCATTTTATTAGTGGTATTTTCCCTCAATACGGTTCATGTCTAACCTTTTGAGATTTCATATATAAAAACTTATAACAAAAATACCAACACAATCATATTTGGTGCACAATTGTATGACTGTCCAAAAAGATCGACTTCCAGTAGTCATATATCCTAAAATATAGTGAATACATGTCTAATATTTTTATCACAATATTAGTGGGATTTCCCCTCATTGTGAAAACAATTTCAGCTCCTAAGAGTGCCCAGAAGAAAATTTATAACAAAAATGTCATTGTGACCTGTTTGAGGCCTGATTTTAGGAGCATTCAGAAGGCTTGACTCCCTCTACTCATATCTCCTAAAATATTACGACCCAATATCAGAAATTTCTACCACATAATAAGTGGTATGTCCCCTCAATTTGGAAAATGTTTTAGCATCTGAAAGCCTACGGAAGATGATTTACTATAGAAATTCCAACATGACCTATTTAAAGGTGCATTTAGGAAGGTCATCTTCTTTAGATCATAATTCCTAAAGTATTGTGAACAAATATCTGAAATTTTTACAACATTATCAGTGATATTTACCTTCAATATGGAAAAATTTTGAACTTCTCATATTCCACATAAGAAAAATTATAACAGATATGAAAGCAAGGTCTAAAATTTAGCCTTTGTTCTTCATTTCACCTATGATAGAGCCCATCCAATCCAGTTGTTTGAACCTGAAAGCTCTGATACCACTCCATAACACCTTCTAGGGTAAATGTCCATAGAAACAACATAATAGGAACAAAAATATAATAAACATATTAGCCATCATAATCCATATATACATCAGTACACTTGCACATTAAAATCAAGGGAATGAATTGTTTTCATTAATAAATGCGATGAATTGACCAGTAATGGGCCCACCATGTTCCACCTAACCATAGATTGGCTGAGCCAAGTATCTCTTAATCCAATCACCCCTATGCAATATTCAAAGCATGAATGTAGGATATCATAGAACACATCTATCAAAACTCATCCAGGGCTTCGAGAGGCCACTCACCTCAACACATAAAACAATGATTCCACCTCACGGTCAGACATCACCAAAAACCATCATCAAATTGGTCTCCATCCAAGCCTTGTGGAACTTCCAAAGTTTTTTTCGAACCAAGGCTTTTAGAACTACTAACTCAACCCAAAGCTTATGCAAGGCTTCCAGAGCATTTGTCCAACCAAGGCTACTAGGAATAGTAACTCAACCTAGCAAGGGCTTCTAGAGCGTTTGTCCAACTAGGGCTTTGAGGACTAGTAACTCAACCCAAAGTTGTTACATGGCTTCCAGATCATTTTTTAACTAGGGATTCTAGAACTAATAACTCAGCCCAAGCTAAGGAAACATGAGAACCAACCAAAACAAAACAATTAAAGTAAATCCACAATCACAATGGCTATCGAGGAAATGGCAAGGCTAGGCTATCTATTGTTGATCCAAGAAATCATCCATGCCAATCATAGATCACAACCAATAAACGATGAACATCTACCATACATGTCAAAAACAGTGTGGAAAACATACATGCAACTCGGTACCTGCAAGAAAATCTAATGTAGTTGTTGATCTCGATGCCCTCTTGTGCTTTCCTACCCTTCCTTTGCCTTCTTGCTTCAAAACTCCAAGTGTGCCACACTCTTCAAGAGTGCTCTAAGAAAACTCTATGTATCCAAGAGTATGAAGGAGAGAGAGAATAATGAGAGAGCTCCAAAACTGAACTAACAAAAGGTTCACTCTGAAAGGAAGAAGCTTGAACCAAGAGCTTCCCAACTGATCCTCAAAAGCCTTTTTATTAATGAGGCCTCTATTTTCTTCATTTTCCATTATTTTCCTTCAATTTTCTCCTCACATGCAACCTGTGACCTTTCACCTTCCTTTTCTCCTAATTTCCATTATTTTCATAAATAAATATGTCAAAATACCTTTTTGCCTTCTTAATGCCTTAACCATTGCCTTCGCCAATTTCCTTAGCCATAAACAACCAAATGAACAACCACTAGGATTTCATGCCCACCATTCACCCTGGAATACGTGTCCCATCATCTGTGGTATTTATATATTTTTATATGGAATTTTCATGAGGGTTGGTGGGATGTGCACCATGCATGTTTTGTGTCATACTCATAGGATTTTTTTTATTGAGAATTCCGGTGGTGCAATATCTCTTAGAGCCACTTCTGCTTGAGGGCATTTTTCCTTGTATGATCGATACATCATCTTTGTTTACATCACCATTTTTGACAACACATAATGCAACTGCCTACACTACCTTGATTAGGGCCTGGAGACGTAGTCCCTCCTAGACGAACTCCGTTAGCAACAACTTATGTTTCCATGTGCTGATGATTATATTATTCCTCTTCTTTTCTGCATGCACTTGGATTCCTTAACATTCTTTTAAAAAGTAATTTTAACACATCATGGAAGTAAAAGGTCTTGTTAAGGTCTTTCTTCACACCTGGACCTAGATCAAGTGGTATTAGAGAAAGTTTTAACATCGATGTGACTTGCAACATGAATGCTGGAATGTGCAATGATAGAGGATGAAAGAGCCATGTATGAGACCACACTTAACATCTCCAATAAAGTAGAAATTTTGTATGAAAATCTACAGAAAGAAACAGAGGAAAAGGAGCGCTTAAAGCTTCAGTTGAGAGCCACAGAAGAGGCCATAGAGGAATTGGAGAAAAACAACCATAATCTTCAAACATAGAATGATGAATTGAAGATGCGCTTACATGAAGAGAGAGAGGAGAAGAATATTTTACTACTAAGCTATAAGAAAAGGACAAGGCCTTGGAAAAGCTACAGCGAGACCCATGTGAGGTAAAAAGTAGTTCTCCATGTTTATGTATATCTCTTGATGATGATTTCACTGTGTTTGAAAATCATACCACGGGAATTGGCTCCAAATTGTTGAAGAGAATGGGATATGAAGGAAAAGGATTGGGAGTTAATGGCCAAGGTATTACCAATCCCATAAAAGTAGAGGAATTACCCCATCAAGCAGGACTTGGGTATGGCAGGAAAGAAGTTAGGGAATGCAATCCACCAACAACAAATGATGAGCAGCCCTCATCATTTCTTTCCAGATCGAAAGAGAAGGTAAAAGATGATGATTTCCTTTCAATTTCATCTTCTAATAGTATGATGTCTATTTGATATTTAGAGATCCCGATTACAGGGTCAAATATGAGGCTCCTTACAAAGAGAAGGCATGAGGGGAAATAACTCGGTGCTGACAACCAAGGCATGACCCAACGTTTGGAGTTTATGCATGAACTTCGATTTGCAGGCTCGATATACACTAGAGGAGAGTGCTCAAAGGTGTCAGATGTGTCCAAGACATCGTCAAGGAAAGAAAAACATGGGAAAACATCTCCATCATCCCATGGCAGTTTCCATTGTAGGGAGAGAGCTGAGGCAAGCTCTCATCACCATACTGACATCAAATATAAAAGAGGGAGCTATAACCACTTTCGATCTTCAAATTTTCAGTATGATCATATTTTTAATAATGAATAAAGACAAAGGCATTGAAAAACATGCACTTTTTGTGCTTTACCTAGCCATACCTTTTGCAAGTGTTGGAAAAGAATATCAACACTCATGAGGCGTGAAAGACCCACTCAACCGCATAAAAAGAAACATGTTAAGAAGGTGTGGAGGAAGAAAACATACTTCTATCATTGCGACATAAATGGCCATTGGAGAGCCACTTGTTGGAGGCTCCATCCAGAGCAGCGCTTTAAAAACAAAGCGTTGGTGTGTGAACCAGGAAGCACAGTTGTGCAACAAGTAAAACCACCTCAAGGAGGTGATCCATTCACATTGATAAGTGAAAAATGGTTCTTTTGACTTGCTGTCATTTCATGGTCATTCCTTGTAAATCATTTGTTGCATTTTTAAAGTGTAAAAGTGATGATGAGTTTCCATCACTTGGTTAGCAACAATGATGTCTGGTCATGTTTTGAGTCATATTTTGAGTTGCATGTTAAAACTTTGAAAGTCATGTTATGTTTCCATCACTTGTCAAAATAATAATGTTTGGCCTAATGTTTATAAATCATGTGTTGCAATGATAATTTGTTTCTCATCACTTTTTGAAGCAACCATGACGAGTCAACTTTGTTTTCATATCTGGAGTATTACGTCTATCTTATTGTAAGCTTGTGCAATGAATAATGTGTTATAAACTTGTGGCAAGTAGGGGATGTTTGGGTCTTTAGTTTGGTCATGTTAGTTAAATCATGTAATTTGCAAATAATGTACTAAAGGTTGCAGAAGTAGCAGGTGTTGGCTTGTCGCTTAGGGCTCCAAAGAACAAAGGTGAAGGAGATCGAAGCGAGACCATTTTAGGACATTTGTGATGCAAACAGGGTACAAAGAAAGATGCAGATTACCTTTTATGCTTTTGGTGGACCAAAAGCTCCTCAATGGGAAGGATTGATATACATGGATCTTCACACACCATGGCATGAATGCTCAAAAATGAAATTGATCAGAATGATGTCAAATTAGGACCAGATCGAAGATCTCATCTTCCTGATCATGGATGTGTGAATGGTTCATCAATCCAACTATGGATGATGAAGTTATCGTGAAAATAATGTCAGCTGGATCCTCAAGAAAATAAGGTTTTTCTATAAAAATTGGAATTTAAGCCTTAAGAGGAAAATTGCAATCGGAAAAAGTGCAAAAAGGGGGACTTAAGGTGGGCCTTTGGAACACCCGATCAGCTATCTTTGACTAATCACGATCGGGAGCAAGCAATCGGCGATGGTCGAGAGTTAAGTTAAGTAATCGGTGGTATCGACGCTTTTAAATCGACAGATCGACATTGGTGGAACCAAGAGGCCAAGGACTAGGACCCTTAGATATCATCAATGTGATTAGCAATCACTGATATCGGTGATCGGAATGATCGACAATCGATAGTTGCTGTCGGCACATGCCCATGTGTCGGCGAAGGACCCAAGGCTGTAGCAATAGCGACTAACTCATAGTCATCCGATCTAAAACTGATCAATGGCCAGGATCTAATCAGTGACGTTGATGATTGGCGATCGGCGCCTTGCGATCCCAAATTGTGATATATCCCGGACCTGATAAATTTATAAGTCCGATTTTATACATTTTGAAATTTGAACTGTTAGATTTTTCAATGATTTTTAGTGTTTTTACAGCTTTTGTCATATCGTTGTAAAATGATAAAAGGCCTATTTTTAACGATTGTTGCACCTGCCAAT